>JAVTVY010027166.1:0-117083 GCA_036873755.1 Hanleya hanleyi
AGTTCTAATAACAAGGGAAATATCTTTTTCAGGTAGCTTTAGTTTCAGGAGCTAAATTCCTATTTCTAAACATTGGTGTTTGGTGTTTTGAAGGAGTTCTGGGCCATGTTTCATCTGGTTATTCTGAAAATTCAACATTTTGTGCACTTGTTTAGTTTACAATTGCAGTTCGGGCACTTTCTCTTTGCCACAGGCGTATGTTTTTTATAGATTCTCATTATTTTTGGCATCTTATTTTCATATTGTATTTCGCTTACAATTTTTCCTCCGTCTTGGAATGTCAATTGTCTGTTCATTTTTTCATGCCATTTTTGAGATTTATTCCAATGCTGCGACTTCAAGGTGGATTTTTAACCATTCTAATTCATTACTGGAGTGCCACCGATGAAATAGAACTGGTAGCTCCATGTACAAAAGCGACTTTAAAATTTCAATGCACTACCCTAGGGAAAGTCCGTACTCCACTGGACAGTGATACCGTATAAGTCTGGATTCGTTGTTGAGTCAGAATATCCGCTCGTAAATTCCCTCAAAATTTCATCAACTTTTGAAATGTGATAGAATATCTTGATAGTTTAGCGTGCACGATCAAATCCTATATATAGCATTTTAACAATTTGAGAGAGAGAGAGAGAGAGAGAGAGAGAGAGAGAGAGAGAGAGAGTTAAGGTTTAACGTCGCATTCAGTTACACAATTTGAAAGTACCGGTAATACATATATCTGATTCGCATACAGAAATCGGATTAAATACGTGACTCAACCAGCGCCGTGTTTTAAAGCTATAGATAAAATTCGGTGATATTTGTACATACAGTTCCAATGAATTGCCATGGATCTGGATGGCTCTTTAGTAATGATGGATCGCCGATCTCACTGATCTCTTCAGCATTCCAACAGATGGGGATGGTGTTCCGTACATAATATGCCCCGATCCAACGTGCTTTCGGCAGGCGCAAAGAGATGATTACGCATTCTGGTGCTGTCCAATGGTATTTTTAACAACTCTTTCGACTAAACTGATATTCTATAATTAAGATTTAGTCATTTCACATGTTGAACAGTATAACAGCTCCATACACAATCTTGAATACTATATTTGGCCGAGTCTCCAAATTTCGAGAACGGCTCACCTATACTAGTTCAAATCTCCAAGATTAATACTTTTGTAAATTTTAACGGATGGAAATGGAGCGAACTGTTTTTGTAAACAATTCGAGTGTGATTATGTTCCGTCAATTCATTTCTGCACCGTTAAATCGTATGAATATTTACTCGACCTGTTTCATTGCAGCCATACACAACCATCCGTCAATGTCGTAACTGGCGATTTCCTCCCGTTCTTCCTTGTCTGCATCGTACTGTTTCCAGGTGTGAATGGTGAATCCTGAAGCTTCCCAGGATTTCTTGATGTCGTAGGAGCTCAACTTAAGGCAATGAAAATATACATTGCCGACTTTATAGAATGATTGCCCTAAAACACCAGCTAGAATAAACCAGCCCCCGGGTTTCAATAGGCTAGAAACATTCCTTACTATAGATCTGTATCCGTCTAGATCAGTTGGAACTACCTCCAAACAGAAACATGACATGATGACGTCAAATGGTTGGAACGTTGCTGGATACAGAGGGTTGCTTTTTAGTACATTGCACGGTAAAACACCTTTAACATTCTCGCGGAATTCAGTTTGTCTTGCATACCAGGGTGTCCTGACAAAAATGGAAACGAAAACGTAATCAGTATACAGACTTAATTGCTGTGCTTCCCTCAGTGCCATAATGGTTGGTTTGAGGTAATCGCGAAAATTCAACTGGCAAACAGTTCGGGTTACAAACTCCGTCTGGGACGGTTAATTTAATCAATCAATTATCTGTTTTTCACTTGTGCTTTGAACGGCTCGACCAACATAACTCAATAGAAGTTCAGTCTTGAATATTTAAAAAATAACTATTTTATATGATTATCGAATGTTGAAATTGTTACTTCGGCCGAACTTACCCATGCCCCTCAATGTCAGCAATATATTTGAAAGTGGGAGAAAAATCATGGGCATCCTCTTGACCCGATAACCAAGCCCATAGGCATTTTATATTTGCCTCTGTGAGATCGCTCATGAAGATGCTAGACACGTGCCTGGAAGAGCTGACTACGAACTGCACATCTGGACCAGAACCAACGTCCAATAAATAGCTCTTCTCTGGGAGTGTGCGACCAACTGAAAACAAATCAAAACAATATAGTATACATGACTGTATACATTTTGTAAGAGAATTCGTGAAACAGCAAAATAACTAAGCTAAAATATACCATTCAGTCTTTCACCGTGTTATGAGCCGCCAGAGAATATATTCGATAGCGAATCGCTCGCAACAACAAAAACAATATTCTTCAATAATGCTAATAAGAACTTAATCAATCCACCATATCTCAGCCAATCGTGTTCCATTCTACATTCGTAGTACCTCTATCTAAAATCATCTGTCGAATGTCTGTATGCAAATGACTTTATTTTGTGGTAATGTCATCACATGAATCCGCCCGGGCGCCCATTCGGAGAACGGGGAATAAAACGTGATTCCAGTTAGCTCTTCTACGCAGCATTGAATTCTAGACTTTGTTGGTCAAAACCAGAGTGGTCGTCCAATTTTCCTGGTGGGTAGTAAGGTCTAAGCTACCTTAATAAACTACAAATCTGATCATTTTTCGTGATCTAAAACGAGCAAAGGGGTACGCACAATAACGTTTCTCGTATAATTTCACATCAGTCTGTCCAAATGAAGTAAGTATTAGTCTGGCTGTAAATACTGAAAGTATTGACCTCCTGGGATTTCTATAGTGTCGAACGCGCTGTCTTGGTAAGGGGTTCTCCCCGAATATCCGCCCAAACGGTCTTGTCCCCAATTCAGGCAAAAAAATTCGTGAACAATAATTAAGCATTGAAGTAAATCAAATTGTTTGTAGTATCTGATCCACATACAAATCGCATTTTCAATAAGTTTAAGCAGCGTACAGATGAAAAACAATGCAGACTGCTTTGATGACAATCAAAATCACAGCGGTCTCCCGATTAGACTACGATTGTTCAGTATACAGGTACATAGGAACAAAATAGCCTTTTTTTGTCGGGTATAGGGGTGTTAATCAAGTTTTAAATACACGAGAATATCTTCCTTTTCATGAAAACTCTCCACATTTTGCCGTTTGCAGTGTAGTAGAATAGAAATAATTCCGTGTTTACTGTGGTAAAACAACTAGAATAGATCGAGATGCCATAGGATGAGTCTTCACGTTTGATCGCGCTGGCCTAGTGATCAAACGTGAAGACAGAAACGTATGTAATATAATTTTCTGGAGTATTATGTTGAGCGACGTTCCACGTCGATTACATTGGGTCTTCCTGCCTAATGCTGTGAAATTATCAATACACTGTTAGAAGGATTGGGCCAAATTGACCAGGTATATTTGTGTGTAGACGTGGCAAATCCAAAGAGTTTGGGTCCAATTCCATTTTGAACGATACATTATAGGTACTTTTGACCCAAATATTTTGGGTACGTCAGGTCTATACTCAAAGATTCTGACAGTGTACTGTATCCAATTTATGTGAACAGATCTCGGAGGAAATGATATATTTGACTAGCAAGGTTGCGAAATAGTTTCTAATTTGTGCAAGAAGTTTTAATTCCCACGAGAAAGTAATACATGTTGATCAACATAGACAAATTGCAATAATTGTGGCACAAATGCTTTGAACGTTGTGTAACGGACGGGGATTTTTAGGCGTTATCAGGATTCGATCCGGGGTCCTCTTACTTGCCACGCCAGCGCTCTACCCACTGAGCTAAAGGGAAATTCCCGCTAGCTGTAAGCTAGTATAAGCACTGGTACAACTGCCTCCCGTTACAGTTGTAAGGAATCATTTCATGTACATCTGCAAGATAGTAAGCATGTTCCATTTGAGTTTCGCAGTTGTTAATCAAATAGTAACAGGGATACGGACCGCAATAATTCTTCCACGGACTGGACATTGTACACAGGCAAGTTACCAAGCTTCTTCGAGGTAAGTTTAGAGGTTGTCCATCAAATAATAAGCCAGTTACGTGCCACACAGTAAAATGTTATCGGTTAGGATAAAGAGACATAACCCTGTAGAAAAGACATCCCAGAGCACATCTTCATGGTACTTTTCAAAGTAGTGCATCATGTATAGCCAAGATAGGGACCGAACAAGAAATTATTGATTGACAGGATATAGGGTCATAGCTCTGTGTAAGTTCATCGAAACGTGAAAAAACAGACAGTGCACATCGGCAAGATCTATATAAGTTTCGAAGTTGTCCACCAAACACTAACCGAGATATGAACAGGACAAGAAATCATTGACTGACAGAATACAAGGCCATAAGTCACGGAAATTCATCGAAGAACGTAAAAATATGAGAGTGCACATCCATCGAGATATTGTCCAGACAATAAATTATTCACTGATCGGATTAAGGGCAATAACTAAAATCAGCGAAGAAACAGACAGTACACAAGGTCCTGGGCATCTTCCATGTAAGTTTTGGAGTTGTCCATCAAATAGTAACCGAGATATGTAACTGACAATAATTTGGTGCTGGATGAGATAAAGAACCATAACTCTGTGGGAAATCATCGAATCATGTAACATGGGGCAGATAGTAAGCATCTTTTATGCGGGTTACGGAGTTGTCCATCAAATAGTAGCCAATATATGAACTACACAAGAATGCGTTGCTGGACGGACGATACAGGGCCACAACTCTGTGGGAAATCATGGAAACGTGAAAAAACCTGATAGTGCAAGGACCAGAAAATGCAAATCTAACAATTTGCTTTGGTGAGGTTGTGATTAGGGTGGAATGAGGGGGGGGAGGGGGGGGGGGGGGGAGAAATTCATGCTGGCCTGACAATATCAAAATATACGGAAGGCAAAAAAAAAAACCATCTGTTTGAACGCAAAATTTCACATTGGTGTGCTGTCTTGTATCAAATCGCGACTTCCCCGGCTCATTCCGGCTCATTGTTTTCCCCAAATGTTGTTTTCCAGATATGATTTCAAGGAAAGATATATAAAAGATTTTCATAATCATTTTGTATTTTCAGGAAAGAATTAATGTACTTGTATTACGTCTAGACGCGAGTGTCCTCCGGACACTGGATGCATCGGGCCATCGTTTCCGTCACATTGGTGCTAGGGGCCGTGTGGTCATATCATCCAAGTTGTCACATGAACAGGTACAATAAAAGTGTACCTGAGATACAACACATATCACGAATCGTTAGATTCTTGGTATGTGCTTTAGAATAGGTAAACCGGGAGACTACTATGAAGTCATGTGGCTCTGTCAGTATGTCGGCACCTCTTCCCACTTCCCTTATATGTGTTGTAATTTTGAACAAATAATCCCCCAATTCATAATTGAGGACACAATCTTTAAAAGTGCACCCATATGGAGTTTGAACAGAAATGCCCTTGGTCATTTGAACAAATAAGCCCGTATAGCATGTCCAAAATTTGTTCAGTAAAGCCCAAATATATAGCGGTGTGAAGTGGGTTTGCTATTGGATATTGGACATTGGACATTCATATTTCACAGGTTCGGTTTACAAAGGTTAAATATTCAAAAATATTCAATGGATATTCGTTGGATATTCATTTGATATTCGTTTGATATTCGATGGATATTCGTTTGATATTGGATATTCAATGGATATTCGACATATGAAATGCCGATTCGTCTCATATCATGTAGAGGGGTATAATTAATGAACTTTTCGTTTAACTAAGGCGCGCGCCGCTCCAATTTTACTCTGTTTAGAAAGACCACGAACGTAGCTACACCATACCCTTAATTTCAGAGCGGCGCGCGGCTTCATTTTTTGATGTGCTATTTCGAAAGATTAAAAAATATGAAAAAATATATCATAAAAAGGGGTATAATTAATGAACTTTTCGTCTGAACTAAGCCGCGCGCCGCTCCCATTTTACTCTGTTTTGAAAGACCACGTACGTAGCTACACCATGCCCTTAATTTCAGAGCGGCGCGCGGCTGCGTTTTTTTAATATGCTATTTCAAAAGATTAAAAAATATGAAAAAATATATCATGAAGAGGGGTATAATTAATAAACTTTTCGTCTAAACTAAGCCGCGCGCCGCTCCCATTTTACTCTGTTTAGAAAGACCACGTACGTAGCTACACCATGCCCTTAATTTCAGAGCGGCGCGCGGCTTCGTTTTTTTTATATGCTATTTCAAAAGATTAAAAAATATGAAAAATTAGATCATGAAGAGGGGTATAATTAATGAACTTTTCGTCTAAACTAAGCCGCGCGCCGCTCCAATTTTACTCTGTTTAGAAAGACCACGTACGTAGCTACACCATACCCTTAATTTCAGAGCGGCGCGCGGCTTCGCTTTTTTTATGTGCTATTTCGAAAGATTAAAAAATATGAAAAAAATATATCATGAAAAGGGGTATAATTAATGAACTTTTCAGAGCGGCGCGCGGCTTCTTTTTTTTTAATATGTTATTTCGAAAGATTCAAAAATATGAAAAAATATATCATGAAAAGTGGTATAACTAATGCACATTTCGTCTAAACTTAGCCGCGCGCCGCTCCAATTTTACTCCGTTTAGAAAGACCACGAACGTAGCTACACTATACCCTTAATTTCAGAGCGGCGCTCGGCTTCGTTTTTTTTATGTGCTATTTCGAAAGATTAAAAAATATGAAAAATTATATCATGAAGAGGGGTATAATTAATGAACTTTTCGTCTAAACTAAGCCGCGCGCCGCTCCAATTTTACTCTGTTTAGAAAGACCACGAAGGTAGCTACACCATACCCTTAATTTCAGAGCGGCGCGCGGCTTCGTTTTTTTTATGTGCTATTTCGAAAGATTAAAAAATATGAAAAATTATATCATGAAGAGGGATATAATTAATGAACTTTTCGTCTAAACTAAGCCGCGCACCGCTCCAATTTTACTCTGTTTAGAAAGACCACGAAGGTAGCTACACCACACCCTTCATTTCAGAGCGGCGCGCGGCTTCGTTTTTTTTATATGTTATTTCGAAAGATTAAAAAATATGAAAAAATATATCATGAAGAGGGGTATAATTAATGAACTCTTCGTCTAAACTAAGCCGCGCGCCGCTCCCATTTTACTCTGCTTTGGAAGACCACGTACGTAGCTACACCATACCCATAAGTTCAGAGCGGCGCGCGGCTTCGTTTTTTTTATATGTTATTTCAAAAGATTAAAAAATATGAAAAAAATATATCATAAAAAGGGGTATAATTAATGAACTTTTCGTCTAAACTAAGCCGCGCGCCGCTCCAATTTTACTCTGCTTAGAAAGACCATGAACGTAGCTACACCATACCCTTAATTTCAGAGTGGCGCGCGGCTTCGTTTTTTTATATGCTATTTCGAAAGATTAAAAAATATGAAAAAAATGTATCATGAAGAGTGGTATAATTAATGAAGTTTTCGTCTAAACTAAGCCGCGCGCCGCTCCCATTTTACTCTGTTTTGGAAGACCACGTACGTAGCTACACCATACCCTTAATTTCAGAGCGGCGCGCGGCTTCGTTTTTTTTATATGTTATTTCGAAAGATTAAAAAATATGGAAAAAATATAACATAAAAAGGGGTATAATTAATGAACTTTTCGTCTAAACTAAGCCGCGCGCCGCTCCAATTTTACTCTGTTTAGAAAGACCACGTACGTAGCTACACCATCCCTTAATCTAATTTCAGAGATTATGTTATTTCGAAAGATTAAAAAATATGAGAAAAATATATCATGAAGATGGGTATAAGTAATGAACTTTTCGTCTAAACTGAGTCGCGCGCCGCTCCCATTTTACTCTGTTTTGATTAAAAAATATGAAAAAAATGTATCATGAAGAGTGGTATAATTAATGAACTTTTCGTCTAAACTAAGCCGCGCGCCGCTCCCATTTTACTCTGTTTTGGAAGACCACGTACGTAGCTACACCATGCCCTTAATTTCAGAGCGGCACGCGGCCTCGTTTTTTTTATATGTTATTTCGAAAGATTAAAAAATATGAAAAAAATATAACATAAAAAGGGGTATAATTAATGAACTTTTCGTCTAAATTAAGCCGCGCGCCGCTCCAATTTTACTCTGTTTAGAAAGACCACGAAGGTAGCTACACCATACCCTTAATTTCAGAGCGGCGCGCGGCTTCGTTATTTTTATGTGCTATTTCGAAAGATTAAAAAATATGAAAAAATATATACCATAAAATGGGTATAATTAATGAACTTTTCGTCTAAACTCAGCCGCGCGCCGCTCCCATTTTACTCTGTTTTGGAAGACCACGTACGTAGCTACACCATACCCTTAATTTCAGAGCGGCGCGCGGCTTCGTTTTTTTTTATGTTATTTCGAAAGATTAAAAAATATGAAAAAAATATAACATAAAAAGTTGTATAATTAATGAACTTTTGGTCAAAACTAAGCCGCGCGCCGCTCCCATTTTACTCTGTTTTGAAAGTCCACGTACGTAGCTACACCATGCCCTTACTTCCAGAGCGGCGCGCGGCTTCGTTTTTTTTATATGCTATTTCAAAGATTAAAAAATATGAAAAAATATATCATGAAAAGGGGTATAATTAATGAACGTTTTCTCTAAACTAAGCCGCGCGCCGCTCCAATTTTACTCTGTTTAGAAAGACCACGAACGTAGCTACACCATACCCTTAATTTCAGAGCGGCGCGCGAGTAGTAGGGAATGCGTATATACTAGTCCCTTTTCGAGGGAGGTAACTCTTGTTCCCCCTTTTTTCCGCCAGGGGGTGCCACCAGTCCCGTATGACGTCACTTCCGGTCTGGATAAATGGAGCGTGACCTGTGAACTGTATGACGTCACTTCCGGTCTAGATGAATGGGACGTGACCTGTGAACATGATAGGATATGTACTGCCCTGTCTATGGGTTTTTTCAACAATGTCGTTCACCCTAGTGTCTTTCGGTGAGGTCCGTGGGAACATGTACTGACCTGTCTGTGGGGTTTTCCCACAATGTCGTTCACCTCCGTGTCTCTTCGGTCAGGTCCGTGTCTTTCCGGTGAGGTCCGTGGGAACATGATAGGAGATGTACTGACTTGTCTGTGGGGTTTCTCCGCAATGTCGTTCACCTCCGTGTCTCTTCGGTGAGGTCCGTGTCTCTTCGGTGAGGTCCGTGTTTTTTCTGTAAGGTCCGTGAAGATGTCACGGAGGTGACCGAAAGATGTGACGGAGGTGTCCGAAAAGACACGGAGGTGACCGAAGAGACACGGAGGTGCCCGAAGAGGTCACCGAAGAGTCACGGAGGTGACCGAAAAGACACGGAGGTGACCGAAAAGACACGGAGGTGACCGAAGACACACGGAGGTCACCGAAAAGACCCGAATGTCATCACCGAAGAGTCACGGAGGTGACCGAAAAGACACGGAGGTGACCGAAGACACACGGAGGTCACCGAAAAGACCCGAATGTCACGAAAAAACGTATTAAAGTGGAAATTTTTAGGGGTTTGCTGCAATCATTGTCCTGCCGACCGGAGCTACCTGACTAGCCTGCCTGACCAGCCTACCTGACCAGCCTGAACCACTCTCACGACAGGAGCTACTTGCCTGAGCCTCACCAGCCTGAGCCTGCCTCACCAGTGCAACTTCACCAGTCTATCTCACCATAGCAGCTACTGACCTGACCAGCCTGAGCCAACAGCGATGGAGTCATCCCACCGAGCTAAGCTTCTACAGCACCGTATCCATATCGTTGATGAGATGCAGCATGTGGCCGATATATGTGATCTGCTCATGGTGGAAAACATAATCACTAAAACATGGGGGTAGA
This sequence comes from Hanleya hanleyi, assembly GCA_036873755.1. Lineage (NCBI taxonomy): Eukaryota > Metazoa > Mollusca > Polyplacophora > Lepidopleurida > Hanleyidae > Hanleya > Hanleya hanleyi. The sequence goes on from JAVTVY010027166.1 coordinate 9,895, forward strand.
GATCATGGCGGAGAAGACCTATATGGCACAAAACAGAGCCCTCATCGACCTCATACCATGCCGTGGCTCCTTAGCATTTCAAGGCTTAGTGGAGGCGCTGAAGAAGACGGCAAATGAAGGAATAGCAGATCTACTTCAAGCCCAGGATTCATAAGATAATATCTTAGTCATGGACATGGACATCGCCGAAGGGCGTACAGCTACCAAACGTACGCATCAAAAGTCCGGCCTACCTGCCAAACCCGGTCCACCTACCAAACGTCCCCGACTAACACCTTTAGAAACACCTCAGCAAGTGCTTCAGCCAGTGCCTCAGCAAGTGCCTGAGCAAGCGAAGGAAGAGGTACTACTTCCTATGTCTGTGCAGGAGATCAATGACATTATCCAGCAGGCCTACCAGGCGACCCAGACGAACACTTGGGAGCTCTCTCCTTATTTAACTGTGAGGAGTGTCAAAGAAGAGGAAGTGCATTTTGACGCACCGACCTGGGACGACAAAACACCTAAGCATATCGCCTTGGTGTTGGACACCTGGATAAGAGTACAGGCCATTTATTACGCCGTCGATGCGGTCATTGACCACCAGGGGAGCGACGAAGCGAAATGTTATGTGGGTGACGACATCTTCCTCACCTGTTCTATGTTCAACAACATGCTGCTGGTGCATATTCGTAAATGGAAGTTGAGGGGAGAAAAGCGTATTCCTTTACCTCAGGGCGTCACCCTGCAAATACCTGCGTGGCGGAAGCTGCAGAGTCTCATAGCTGAAATTCATGAAGTCCTGTCTGACCAGGTGACTCAGTATATTTATAAGAAGTACATCGACACATTCCTGGATCATCTCAGACCCCGCATTCGACACTTGCGTTTCCAGCAATGTGCAGGCTGTGGGAAAAAGAACGGTCTCTTCAACACGCATACGTGTATGGGCAATAGTATACCATCAGACGCGCTCATGACTGAGGGACTACAGGCCGTTAACGAGGTGCAAATTGCTGAGGCATTGCAAGCTGCCTGTCCACCCAGAATTTCACGTGAACAGATTGCCACCTTCATATACGTGCACCAGGGGAACAGTCTCTTCAACACGCCTACGTGTATGGACAATAGTATACCATCAGACGCGCTCATGACTGAGGGACTACAGGCCGTTAACGAGGTGCAAATTGCCGAGGCATTGCAAGCTGCCTGTCCACCCAGAATTCCACGTGAACAGATTGCCACCTTCATATACGTGGACCAGGGGCAGAAAGACAATAGCGAGATCAAACAAGTCTTGTTGCATACATATTGAACATTCAGACATCACCGTATTCCATTCCTACATTCTATGTTCATTCTATGTTCATTCTATGCTCATTTAAGCGCCTTGATAGCGTATAATTGTATTAAATAAAATTCAACACCAAGAGTCTACTGTGGTGAAGACCTTATGTTCATTCTACTGTGTTAATAAAAATATTAGAAATTCAAATGTGTGTTAGTGTTCACTCTTTGCAAAGGGGGTATTGGTGTGGGAGCTGGTGTTTTTGTGCTTTTAGTTAGAAAAGTTTCCCCCCTTTCGGGTGTAATTAGGTGGCCCTAAAAAGGGCCTTTGGAAAGAACAGCGGGTTGGTCATCACACTGTTACGGGCGGAATATTTTTTTCACGCCTGATACCCATCCCCGACACACAGGGCATCGTATCTTCAAATGAGGCTCCTCTGTCTCTGCGCACTGGCACGAACCCGCTATGCATGTTAAGCTTAGCACGCATACACCACATAGGCACAGGTGACCACAAGGAAAAAAGGCGTACATCGTTTCATCGTCTTGACACACGGTACAGGTGGATTTCTTCTGTTCCCTAGCCAGTTGTAGGCGTAGTTTAGACTTTTCGTCTTCTAATTCATCAATCTGTTGGTTCAGGCGGGTGATCTCTGGTGATGGTGTTGTCATTCCTGTTGCGGTAGCGGTCGCTGTGGTGGCCGTCGTTGTGGTAGCCGCTGTAGTTGCTGGGGGTCTACTACTGTTTAACCACTCCAACTCTCCGTGTACATCTTCATCGTCTGTTTCCTCATCATCATCCTCTTCCTGCACAGCGTCCCTTATTTCTCTATCTTGTTGTGCACCTCTCATCCTCAAAGCTTCAGCAATATGAGCTTCATGAACACGCTGCAAGCTCGTAATGATTGTAACATGTTCGTTGTCTTCTCCGCTCGAGCGAATCCGTTCTCTAGGATCTTGTTGTCCCGTGTTCATTGCGTTGAAAAGTGCCCCTCTACTAGGATTAGCCATGATACAGTTGAAAGAGTGGATAGCAGACGAGACACTGCGCGCTTTTTATAGTATAACCGTAGAGCGCCCGTATGAGGACGCGGACGTCACCGAAATCTTCACACTGAACCAGTGTGCCTGCTCAGGCCCGCTGAAATTTTGTGTTTCTTTTCCATCTTCAAACCGGTCTCATTTTGCAATAAATGCGAGTTGACGTGTAAAACTTATTTAAACTTGAACTTTGGGAACTTATAGTGTATCGCTGAAAAATTATATATTTTAATCATTTTGTCGATTTTAGGCCCGTATGGTTATGGGTGTGGTTGTGTGGAAAACCCGGTAAATTTGAAATAAATCGGCTTACCCCCGTAAAAAAACTTTAGGTGTGTTCCTGACATCCTTATAATGTCACCCTGAAAATTTGAGCAGGTTTATCGAAGGAAAAGTGTGAATTTTTGTCATACCACTCTTGCTACGGTAACACAGCCATTGACAAGCATAGCTGTACACACATTCGGCTCCATAATGTATAGTAGTCGTTCCTCGTCAGATTCATCTGGCACCGATGGTATGTGGTCCAGGAAGGAGGCCGGTGGAATGCGCGGTAATTCGCCTATATCGACGAATTCCGGCTGGCGTTGTTGGAGCTGTTGTTGTTGTCTCTGGAGCTGTTCCTCATTCAGGGCATCTCGCAGGGCGGAGATCCAATCCTCACCCGTGAATGTGGTCAACGCTCTTGTGACGGAGAAATATAACGCCGCCCAGGACAGCGGCGTGAAATTTGTATTGGACCGTGTCCATCCCTGAATTTCAGCCAGCCAAAAGGCTTTCACACCTCTCGCCAGCTCTTCTCTCTCCCTCGTCTCTTTTGCCGCCCCTTTCGTGGTACTCATCTTTGCTACTCGGCTCATGATCTTCATACGTTGTTTACAGGTCGAGAAATATGGTTTGAATGCGGCTTTTCCCCACGCGTCCCCTGGGTTTTATACTGAATATAGAGTGGATTTTCATTGGCTGTTAAAACAGCGCGAACCTCTTTCATTGGTTCTGTCTCCGTCCTCTCCATTGGTTGATATACGGGACGCTGATTGGCCCAATAAGGCTCGGGTAATACCTCCTGGGTTAACTTTCAATCCCGTCTTTTTGCACGAAATTGGTATAGCAAATTCCTAGGTTAAATCAATTCGTATCTCTATAACATTACACCCCGAATGATCACGGACTTTGACGAAGGTGGGGCCATGGAAAATAAAAACTATAACGTCTACGGGTACGGACTAGCATAGAGAGGCACGAAAAAAATAAAACTATAACGTGTACGGCTACGGACTAGGGGTTAATTTAACATGACACTACCGAGTGATCGCGGACTTTCACGAAGGGTGAAGGGAGACGAAAAAATAAAACCAGAACGTGTACGGGTATGGATTAGGATAGAGAGACACGAACAAATGAAAAACTGTAACGTGTACGGCTACGGACTAGGAGTTAATTATACCCAAAGGGGCACATTATAGTACAAAAATTACCCAACCCCTATTTTGCAGGGAGTATAGGTTAGTCCACTAGGCACTGACAGGGTGTAGTATAAACTCCTGCACAGCGATATATATATACAGACCTCCCTAGCCGGTGTTTTGTCATTCACCACCATGGGAGCGCACGGAGCAGAGGGTGAGCTTGCGTTGTCCCAACTGACCACCAACGTCACCATGACCATCACCTGCAGCTCATCGAAAAACAACCCCGAGAGGTGAAGCTATGTTTAACCCTAGCAGGGTGGACTCTATTGACACGGTTGTTACAGGGAAAAGAGACCGAAGTCGATTTCATGCACGTGGGAGTGGGTGTCTACCTACAAAGTGGTAGAGATGATTCTTTTTTCCCCCGGTTAGAACAGCGTGGTGGTCCCCATATCACACTCCGTCCTGCATTATGGCAGGCGCTGAAAGCTATTATCCCCGACGTCCACGACTTACTGCACCCCGACGCGAACTCTGTGGCTACCAGGACTCTTACACCTGGCTGAACCCTATTGTTGTACCCCAAACGAGTGGACCTCATCGATAGCGGACGTAGGTGTTGGTGTACGCCTGAACCCAAAGCGCGCGTCTCTTTGTCACCGGAAGGGTGGACTACCTTGAAACGTGTGTTGTTGGGTGACCGCGACGGTGATAGCATTCACCTGTGTGACGACGTCTACACTTTCCGCGGCGCCTTTTTTGCTCGACTCCTCTGTCTGAACGAGGGTGGTTTTACCCTGGACCCTGATCTATGGACGGCCTTGGAAAAAGTAGTCCCCATTTTCGATGAAGTACTATATCTATAGAGTGCACAGAGGCTAGAGTGTCAGTGTCTACTCATGAAGCGAACACACAACAGCGCAACCCAGAGGGGCACCCGGTGGGGTACGCAGAGGGGGACCCGAAAGGGAAGCCAGTGGAGTACCCGCAAGGCCGGTCGGCAGGAATCCACATGGATTAAGACTGTGAACAAGGTGTTAACAGATTTGTATTACAACCCAATCAGTCCAGCCGCTTATAGCGCTGTGGGAGCGCTCGCTCGAGCTGCACATTCCCAAGGCATCAGTCGAACTGAAGTTCGAGAATGGCTAAAAACCCAAGACACTTATAGCTTACATCGAGCAGCCCGACGACATTTTCGCCGTAACCGAGTCATCGTGGGAATCGTAGACGCACAATGGCAGCCCGATTTGGTCGATATGAGTCGATTTGCTGCCCACAATGGACATCGGTACATGTTGACCTCTATCGATATTTTATCCAAGTACGCGTGGGTGCTACCCATCCGGACCAAAACAGGAGAGAATCTGGTACGAGCGTTCCAGCAGATTTTCAAGACGGGACGCAAACCCCTCTATTTGCAAACGGATGAAGGCACAGAATTTCTCAACCGCCACTTTCAAGCCTTTCTTAAGAAACAGAAGGTGTTTTTCTTCCATACGTACAACGAGACCAAAGCCTCTGTGGTAGAACGATTCAATCGGACCTTCAAAGGACGGATGTACAAGTATTTTACCGCCAAAAACACCCGACGGTAATCGATGTGCTACCTCAACTGGTCCAAGGGTACAATCGAGCCTATCATCGCAGTATCCAGCGGGCTCCCCTCGATGTGGCGGAACGCAACGAACATCAAGTGCGCCGTACGCTGTACTCGATAGAACCAAGTCCACTCACGTCACCCCGTTACAAACGCGGGGATGTGGTACGGATCAGTAAAGTCAAAGGGCAATTTGAGAAAAGTTACTTGCCCAACTGGAGTGACGAGCACTTTGTCATCGTTCGCCATAACCCTCAAGGAGGTCTACAAGGAGAAACACTGCAAGGCACGTTTTACGAGGCAGAATTACAACCGGTGGTAAAAACACGGAAAGACTACTACACGGTGGAAAAGATTTTGAAAACGGAACGTCGACGCGGCATCCCCTATCATTTCGTCAAATGGCAAGGTTGGCCCAGTTCGTTTAATTCCTGGGTCTCAGCCCGTGACATGAAACGGCTATAAATTCTACCTCACATCGCCTACAGCCTTCAGTCTAGGGTTGTACCATGGATAGTGCACATCTGCCCTTACTGCTGCGGACTCGAAAAGGACAAGTCGGTACCGTCGTGTGTCTACTAGTGCTTCTGGGTACCTTATTTGGAGGAGTCTTCTACGATTTGGCGTACCTGGTATCCTGTTTCAACCTACCCTCCACTCGTCCAATACCTGCCCCCCAACGTCAAGTGCAATCACCCAACACCACCACCACCGCCACCACCACCACCACCTCTCCTACTACGCTGCGGGACATTACCAGGGGTCCACCAGGTTCTACAACCCATCCCACTACGCGGTCTAGTCCTACTCCACCTCTACGGAACTTCACCCGGGGTCCCCCCGTGCCTAGTCCTACCCTCAGGAGCTCCCCAGCCGCATCATCTTCCACCCTCACAGCACCCAGGGCAAAGCCACGGCAACATAGGACTCCACCACCACCACCACGACGCTAACACCTAGAGTGGGTATAGTACCACGTTTACCACGACAACGGTACCCGCACGACTACGACCCCCGGTGGGATCCATGACAACGGTGGTGGGCCTCTGAATGCTTGGCGCAAATCACCAAATAAAACCTATGGATCCTCGGTGGCAGCATCCCTTCACGTGTCTCATCGCTGGACCGACTTGGTCAGGAAAAACACACTTCGTTCAACGGCTCATCCAACACGGGTCAGCCCTCATTTCACCACCCGTGGCTCGCATCCTCTGGTGTTATGGAGCTTGGCAGCCTGCGGACGAGGAACTGGCACGCATCCCTGGACTCACCTTGGTGGAAGGATTACCCACAGAGGATACCCCAGAAGACACGTTGGTAGTGGTAGACGATCTGATGACCGAACGGACAGTCGAGTGACGCGTCTCTTCACGAAAGGGAGCCATCATCGTCGGTTGAGCATCATCTACATCGTCCAGAATCTCTTCAGTAAGAACAAAGAGCACAGGAACATCAGTTTGAATGCTCAGTATATGGTCAGGTTCAAAAACCCCAGAGACGCATCACAAATTATGCACCTGGCGAAACAGATGTACCCTAAAAACAAGGCCTTTGTGTGGGAAGCCTTTGAAGATGCCACCCAAGGGGCCCACGGGTATCTGCTCATCGACTTGAAACAAGAGACTCCCTCGGCACTTCGATTGCAGACCCACGTTTTTCCCGGAGAGTTCCAGACGGTGTACACACCCAAATAAAAGAAGAAGACACAACCCTCTAGCATTCACTTCCTCATCATGTCTCCACGGATACGGAAGCACTCGCCGGCGCTCCGCGTATTACGCAGCGCGCCACCGGAGGTGGGCCGGGCCCTGGTGCGCGGCGCGGACGCGGGATTGGTACGGTGTTTGTGTGAAGTCGCTCATAATGTGTTAAAAGGGAATGTTCCTCTCAGTCCCCTGCAGAAAGGGAAATTGCAACGGCACAAGACGGGTGTCCGAACGCTGGTGAAGAAGACGGGAAGTTTAAAGAAAAAGAAACAGGTGTTACAGCGAGGTGGATTTCTCGGGGCACTCCTCGCACCCTTAGCCGCTTCCGTACTGGGACCGTTAGTAGGATCCATCTTGGGTGGAGCACGCTAACGTCATGAAACATACGAAAAAATGATGCTGGTGGAACCTCGACTGTTACAGAGTTTGCAATCACCCTATCCCGTGCCTGCCACGGTGCAACAACTCCAGTCTCTCGACGAAGAGATGAATAGTATACTCCAACGTCGACTACCCGATCAAGAGAAAATTCAACTCTACCATCAGACGCTGAACCGGTACAAGGCGTTTATGGATCAATATAGGGGTAGTACACCACCAGCACCACTACCAGCAGCGCCAGCACCCACACCACCATCATCACCTCAGCTGGAAGATGAAGTGTTGGCCAGTGTCCCTAAGGCATTCAAGACCAAGGCTCGTTTATTGTTGGACCGGGTGAAACAGAATCCCGATATGGGTTGGAGCGATCAGGAGGAACTGCTTATTCGAAACCGAGTATTGCCGGGGTCTCATATCACCGATTTGATAAACGATACGGTGTGCTCTCGCAAACACTCTAATCCACCGGGCTGGGAAGCCTTTGCTCAGGGGTTGAAAGACACACATACCCCTCAAGAATTGGTGGGGAATCCTAACCGTTGGGCCTTTATGCAGCGGACCCAGCAATCGCCGAGTAGACCACCACCACCACCACCACCACTATCTTCTTGGGAACCGGAGTCACCCCCCAAAACACCACAACGACGGGCACCTTCTTTTCCACCCTTTAAAACACCATCCCCGGTAAAGAGGCTCCAGCGCTCGAGAGCTTTGATACATAGCAAGTCACCGCGACGATCACGACGCCGAGGTCATCCGCCCAAGGCCTGGGAGCCCTATTAAAGCCAGGTGCAGAAGCAAGAAAGTTCAGTCGTCATGTTTTACCTCACGTTGCCCAGTAACAGTTCGCTCGATGTGTTTCCTGACAACACCTTGGCCAAGTACGTGACCCAATTGCCGCAACCGTTGCATTTACCTGGACGGTGGGAATGTGGACTGGGGGATATTCAATACCCTAACTGGTACAACGTGCGAGGCAAAGAAGTATGGTACGAGGTGACCTACGAAGGCAAAGTATACCGACTGACTCTACCCGAAGGCCAATACGATACCCCCAAGGCGTTCATAGAGGGTCTGACCACATTGTTGAATTATAAGTCTCTACGGGTGGGGACGAATAGTTCAAGACCCGTGAAATCCTATCCCTTCAAGAATCACGTGATCTTCGATTACAACGCACACAACGACAAGGCCTGTATCCTGCTCAGCCCCAACGTTAGTGTGGAACTCAATCCTAGGCTACAGCAAATGTTAGATCTCCCTTACAGTGTCTACACGGGTCTCACCACCGACACAGGCGATGTTGTGATGGGTATGAAAGTGGGTATGTACGGACTCTACGTCTACTCGGACGCGGTGGACAGCCATACTGTGGGCGATGTGAACACACTTCTGTTACGGGTGGTGCCCATTAAAAAGAAGTATGGCGATCAAGTCACCCAGAGTTTCAACCACATACTCTACCTGCCCGTACGACACACCGATATCAACACGATCACGGTGGATATAAGAGATGACACGGGACGCCCGGTCGCATTCGAACGAGGGAAAGTGGTGCTGACACTTCATTTCCGACAAGCACGTTCTCCTCACTTCGTATAATGTACGTGCCTTACCAGTGTCATACGGCCAGCTATGCCGACTACTACAAGAAACAAACGGGAGGTAGCTTGCCCATCTTTAGCGGTGCACGCATGCAACGAGGTCATGGGTTGGGTGCCATACTGGGCAGCATCGTCAAAACGTTCTTGCCCTTGGTGACACTGGGAGTAAAAGCGGTGGTTAAACAAGCGGTACGCAGTGGACTGCGCGTGGCCGGTGATGTCTTGGGAGGAACGGCACCCCGACAAGCCTTGAAACGACGGGCCCAAGAAACAGGCAGCGCCTTGATCGCCAAAGCCCTTAAAAGACAACCACCGGCACAGGGAAGAGTCATTCGACGATCGACACACCGACGACGCACATCCCGGAAGAAGAAGGGTAAGACAGACATCTTCGCATAATGGCATTCATTCACTCCGAGTCGTGTCCGTCTACCAACAGTGAATTGGATGTGTGGACTATTCCACCCACACAGACCAGTGTCGCCGAAGGACGTTGGATAGAACATCGGCCCCTGGCTAGCCTGACGGGCACGGAACCGCTAGAATTTACCATTGAACACAAAGATACGGCCTACCTTGATTTAGCCCACACGTATAGTGGACGCAGACGAGACGCCCATCGCGAACGATGCGGTGGTAGGCCCGGTGAATCTTTGGCTGCACTCCTTGTTCCAACAGGTGGATATCAGTCTGAACGATAAACTCATCAGTACGTCCACCAATATGTACCCGTACCGAGCTTACATCGAGACGCTGTTGTCGTACGGAGAAGATGCCAAAAAAACACACTTGCAAGCCTCGCTGTACTACAGGGATACGCCCGGAGCCATGGATGCCACCACCGTTGCCAACAATGGGTTCGGCCATCGCAGGCAGTTTACAAACCGTAGCACGTCTGTCGATATGATGGGACGACTGCACGCCGATCTGTTCCTGCAAGACTGCTACATGATGAACGGTGTATCCATCAAGATCAACTTGATCCGTTCCCCACCCACTTTCGCCTTGATGTGCGATGGAGATGCCCCTAATTACAAGATCATCATAGAAGATGTAGCCCTGTTTTTCCGTACGGTGGATTTGCAACAGGGCGTGTTGGTGAGTCACATGGAAGCCTTATCGAAAAAACCAGCCACAGGACAAAACAATCAGGACGAAGGAAATACCATCACTCGACGAGACTTTAGCCGTGGGTACACTTTATTCGCCTTCGACCTCAACCCAACCTTGGAACACGATTATCAATTGGCCTTGCTCAAGAAAGGAAACTTACGGTTGGAACTGCGATTCTCCGTCCCTCTACTCCATACCATTAACGTGATTTGCTATGCCGACTTTGATAACGCCATCACATTGGATCAGCAAAGAAACGTGCTGTGTGACTACGCCAGCTAGTCATGGATACAGAGCAGCTGATGGCCATACTCCAGCGAGATCCTCGGGTACCCTTTCGAGGTGTGTTTCCACGCAATGTTTTTCCCACCACCCCAACCACTCCGGCAGCCTACATCCTGAATACAGACCCTGGTACTCGACTCGGTGAACATTGGGTGGCTGTGTACGTGGACTCCCTGGGCGGAGGCGAATACTTTGATTCCTACGGACTTACACCCCTGCATCCCGATTTGGTGAAGTTCATGGACGTATCTACTACAGTGTGGCGTTGGAATACTAAAAGATTACAAGGACCCTTGAGTAGTGTTTACGGACAGTACTGTGTTTTATCTCACTCACCGGAGTAGAGGACATTCTATGCAAACTATCAAACAAATGTTTGATGATTATTCTCAAGCCGAAGACCGTGATGTACTCGTATACGACTGGACTGCCTCTCGGTTTAATGTGCATGCCCCATTTCGCTGGTTGTCTTAATTGATTCAATGCACCGCGCGGTGTTCTCATTGTTTTTGTTATGCCGTTGTTGTTCTGACGTTCATTGATGTTCAATAAAAAAAATCATGAAAAAACACAAGACTTTTTTATTCAGGTGAACAAGAATGTATAGAATATGTACAAAAGAATACAGGTGGTGTGTAAAAACTGTGAGAGCGTCGGATTCGAGCCCTGCATTGCGCAGACGGCGTCCTTAGGAGTGGCGACCCTTCTGACTTTTTTACAGTTATAGTTTTAACTCGTATCATGAAAAGTATATCAAATGTCATAGTTTCACAAGTCCAGGTAAGTGGCACTGATGCCATCGGGAAGGACTTTCCGCTTGGGGTAGAAGAAGGTGAAGGCGTCTCGTTTCTGGATGTACGTCCGTATCTGGTGGTCCACGACGCGAAATCCTCTGGTAGTCCCACTCGCACTGGCCTGGCTTTGCAGCACGTTCAGGTACAAGGCTTTGTCGATGGCCGGATCGCGCCGGTTCACCCCTTAGCAGCTAAACTTATTTTGGTCTGTACCGTAACAGTAATACATCTTCGTCATCGATGACCTCCACGTACCGAAACAGAGGGGAATTCACCTTTTTGCGAGCCTGTGGGGTAGTACAGATGTTCACGTTCATGTGTTTATCTTGGTTAGTGACCGTTTTGCCATAATAGCCATTGCCCGTGAGCTTCCACGATTCACCGATGATGGCCTTACTCGGATCTTGATGGCCTTGACGACGGGCAGACGTCACGATGTCGGCATTCCCCGCAAAACAGGCGTTGGGTACGTACTGTAAGACTTGGTACACGCGCGTGACTTCCAGGCCGTGGCTAATGTAACACTGTAGTAGCGGAGTGCCCAGCAAGATTTTCTCTGCCCACATACTGCCAATCAACATACGTCGAGGTCGAGACAAACACTCGTGTTGCTCAGCATAAGCACCCATGGTGTCTCCAATGTCATCCCGACCCACCAGTGTGTTTTAAAAGATGGGTGGGCACTGGGCGAAGAGTGGCCTGAGAGTGTCGGGAACATGCAGGTCGCATTCCACAAAGCCGTAGAGGTCTCCCCGGAATGAATGACGTCGAACATCTGTGGCAGAGTCAGGAGTCGCCTACCACTGAGAGGGTACTCGCGCGCTTTAAAGAAACGGCGTAAATGTGGGAGGGCCTGGCACATGGTGTGAAATTCACACTCCCACATTTCGACGAGGTGGTATCCCCTCTCTTTGATGTATTCGCCGTTCTCCTGGACTTCTTCCCGTAATTCTTCCGCCGATTTTCCACGTCGTTGGTTGAAGCGTCCAGCGCTGAAATGGCATCCGTGGCCGTGCCAATAGCAGCCGTAAAATTGAAATACGGTCGGTGTTCTACCCACAAGAGCAAACCCATCGACTGGGAATCGACGATCTCCTATCCGCTTCTCTGTGGCGTTGGTCTGATGGCGTATAGAAATTCCCCGTCGATAGGCTTCCCAGTCCAACCACTGGTCGGCGAGATGTTTGTCGTGTTGCGGTGTGAAATGTTGACCTTCCGCCAATCAGCGCGTATAATGACCGCTGGGCATTGGCTGGGCAAGGGACCACAGGTACAGGGCATTGGCATCGAATCCGATGATCTTAGCACAGGCTTACCCACCGGGGAGAGTGGTGACGTCCTCGTGGTAGCGGTGAAAAATAAGACTGGGCCCGCCCACGATGTTCTGTTTGAGACAATCATAAATGTCCGCGTCTTTTTGGTGTATCAACGAAAAGTATGTAAGACAATCTTGAAAGAGATGGCGAAGCGCCAGACCCGGTAAACTCAAGTACTCCTTGAATATGTAGACGTGCATCTCACGACGAAAGAGTTGAACCATTTTCTCGGCCGCTTCGAGGAAAGGAACCACATCTAAGTTATTATACCATATCAGGAAATCTCGCAAGGTCTGCATATGTTGGTCGTTCCATATCTGCTGTAGTTCCCGGTACGTGTCTTCCGAACATTCCACTTGCTTCAAATCGTCAAAGAACGCGTCCCGGGGTGGCAAATGTGTTTCCTCCAAGCGATCGAGCGTCAATATTTTCGTGTAAGGGAACCTCCCTTTGCTTTGTGTACAGTCATACGGCTTCACCCACTGATCATAGCTATAATTGGGAGCTAAGTAGTTCCGTACATCCAGGAAATGGAGTGATGTGGTAGTGAGGGCCATATGATTATTGATCTTCTTGATGACGGACTTGATGGTATTAGCCTGGGCCAAGTAAGGGTAGAGAAATTCCTTCACCATGTTAAGATCGTATCGCCCCGAGTTGAAGCCGAGCACAGGTAACTGGCCTAGGTACTGTAGGAAGCGGGCTTTCAATTTCTCCGCATACGGTTTAGGTAAAGGTACATCCTGCGACTGAATGGGTTCTGACTCTGACTCTGACTCTTCATCGTCGCTGAACAATACACCGGGTATAGGAATCCGATCGTCCAGTTGGTCCAGTACGTCCTGGAACTTGGACACCAACAATTCCGTACTGGCCGCACTGACTTCCTCTAAATAACCCATCATGCGGATAACCAACTCATGGGAGTCCCCAACGACACGAAATAGACAGGCGCAGCGTCATAGCCGGGTACGTTGGTGGAAATGCTCACACTGAGGGGAATATGGCGCTGCGTCCACTGCGTTTTCGCTGAGAACATGTCCATAGGCTCCAACAGGGCCTCGTAACACGCCCGGTATGGAAAATAACGGAGAGAGCTACAAAATGAGACCTCCCAGGGCGCATTCGGACCAAGGATGGTCCATCTCTACCCCAAATACCTTCTTGTACTGCCCCAAAATGGCAACTTTACTTACTACAACCAACTGCGCATGCGCAGATTGACGAGACTTGCACTTAAAAACACACCATTCTACCTCCCACAAGCTTCACTTTGATACCTCCCACGACCCATTCAGACCCATAGCGGTCCATCTCTACCCCAAACACACCCCACGTACCCCCCGCAAAAATGCCTGCTTTCTATACTACGGCCAAACTGCGCATGCGCATAATATTGAAAACGGATGAACCATTAGTGCAGTCGGATGCTCCTCCGCGAGAGCTTCAAAACAAGACCTCATACGACACCATAGGATCATTAGGGGCTCACCTAGACCCTAAAACGTCAACCCAGTATGGGCCTATACCCCCATAGCCATGCAGTATAGGCCTATGGGCTTACCCAGTCCTCGGTGAACTTTTTCCAAAAATTTCACCGATTCGTTTCGAAACCCTTCTCATCGTGTTCTAAATGACGAGGCGTGAAAAACAAATCCAAACAACCCATTTCACAATGAACGTATGTGAATTTCCCAGGTTGAACCTATACCCCCATATATATATATAGTATGGAGCTATATGAGCCTATATACAGACCTACCCGGTACTTTTCCAAAAAATTGACCGTTTCGCTTCGAAACCCTTCCCATCGTGTTCTAAATTACGAGACGTGAAAAACAAATCCAAACAACCCATATCACAATGAACGTGTGTGAATTTCCCAGGTTGAACCTATACCCCCATATAGCCAGTATGGGACTATATGAGCTATATGGTACTTTTCCAAAAATGTCACCGTTGCGCTCCGAGACCCTTCCCATCGTGTTCTAAATGACGAGACGTGAAAAACAAATCCAAACAACCCATATCACAATGAACGTGTGTGAATTTTCCAGGTTGAACCTATACCCCCATATAGCCAGTATGGGACTATATGGGCTATATGGTACTTTTCCTAAAATTTCACCGTTGCGCTCCGAGACCCTTCCCATCGTGTTCTAAATGACGAGACGTGAAAAACAAATCCAAACAACCCATATCACAATGAACGTGTGTGAATTTCCCAGGTTGAACCTATACCCCCATATAGCCAGTATAGGACTACATGGGGCTATATACAGACCTCGGTGACTTTTCCCAAAAATTTCACCGATTCGCTCCGGGACCCCTCCCATTGTGTTTTTCTCGGCGAGACGAGAAAAACGAGACCCCACAACCCATAGTAACACCCACAAAAAAAAATTGACCACCCCTCCCCCCATATAGCCAGTGTGAGCCTATATACAGACCTCGGTGACTTTTCCCAAAAATTTCACCGATTCGCTCCGGGACCCCTCCCATTGTGTTTTTCTCGGCGAGACGAGAAAAACGAGACCCCACAACCCATAGTAAAGCCCACAAAAAAAATTGACCACCCCTCCCCCCATATAGCCAGTATGAGCTATATACAGACCTCGGTGACTTTTCCCCAAAAATTTCACCGATTCGCTCCGGGACCCTTCCCATTGTCATTTTCTTGGCGAGACGAGAAAAACGAGACCCCACAAGCCATAGTAAAGCCCACGAAAAAAATTGACCATCCCCATACCCCATACGGGCATTTTCCCTTATATTGTATAATACAGACCCCTATTGTAGGGGTAAAGTCCGTGTTCCGCTTTTTATATTTTCGGAAAAAAAAATCTAATTTTACATGCATCCACCCCATTGACTTGATAGGCAGGCCCCGATAAGCCCGGGGACCGATATTAGCCCTTTTGGCTAGAGTTGATAGGGGTTTTCCCCTATTTTAGGAGTAAAATCCGTGTTCCGCTTTTTATAGTTTGGGGAAAAAATCCTAATTTTACATGCACCCATCCCATTGACTTGATAGGCAGGTCCCAATAAGCCCAGGGACCGATATTAGCCCTTTTGGCTAGGATTGATAGGTGTTTCCCCCTATTTTAGGGGTAAAGTCCGTGTTCCGCTTTTTATAGATTCGGGAAAAAACCTAATTTTACATACACCCACCCATGACTGGATGCCCCTTCACGACACTCGACACGATCTCGGACAATGTAGGATATTAGTGCCTCGTGCCGTACTCCTAGGAATCCATATTGGCATCCATGTTGAAAGAATAATATCACGCGGAAACTCCGAACAGCGCATGTCAGCTGTATGATTTCCGTTACCATGGACACTGATGGAGATTAGCTCAAGAGGAAAAACCGAGAGAAACGCCTCAAATTAGAAGACATTCATCCCGGGTAGATCAAGGGAATGTCCATTTCATTTCGATGTATATTTTATCTCCCGATAGGAGAGAAATACAACGAGACCTATGTGAGGGGAAACACATCCTACAGCATGTGATGTGCCTCACGTGCGGCTGATCAAGGTTTACAGCTGAGAGCTGTAAAATCCTTATACCATTAATACGCGAGGTAATATGACTTGACGGAATAAGCCGAGCAGTCGCGAATGCCTTCACGAATGCTTCACTTTGATACCTCATTCGACCCAATCGCAGCGTATTTGAAGTCTGGGGACTACTTTTTCTCCGCGGAAGCTTTTTCCTGCGACCGCATCACCACCAGACCGCATCATCGCGGATGAATACATTCCCTGCAACAATTAGAACTCTCCTGTATTGGAGGTAGATTTTTGGTCATTCTGCCGGAACTATAGTGACTTTGACCTCTGTGACCTCCCCGTGACCTCCCCAATATGCACATTTTTGAGCTCAACTTGACTCGTAATGCGGGCTATATACTACTTACGTACATGGTCTTTCAGATCAGATTTAAATCGGAGCGGTGCGCGGCTTAGTTTAGACGAAAAGTTCATTAATTATACCCCTCTTCATGATATATTTTTTTCATGTTTTTTAATCTTTCGAAATAGCATATAAAAAAAACGAAGCCGCGCGCCGCTCTGAAATTAAGGATGTGGTGTAGCTACGTACGTGGTCTTTCAATACAGAGTAAAATGGGAGCGGCGCGCGGCTTAGTTTAGACGAAAAGTTCATTAATTATACCCTTTTTCATGATATATTTTTTTCATATTTTTTAATCTTTCGAAATAGCATATAAAAAAGCGAAGCCGCGCGCCGCTCTGAAATTAGGGGTATGGTGTAGCTACGTACGTGGTCTTTCAAAACAGAGTAAAATTGGAGCGGCGCGCGGCTTAGTTTAGACGAAAAGTTCAGTAATTATACCCCTCTTCATGATATATTTTTTCATATTTTTTAATCTTTCGAAATAGCACATAAAAAAAACGAAGCCGCGCGCCGCTCTGAAATTAAGGGTATGGTGTAGCTACGTTCGTGGTCTTTCTAAACAGAGTAAAATTGGTGCGGCGCGCAGCTTAGTTTAGACAAATGTTCATTAATTATACCACTTTTCATGATATATTTTTTTCATATTTTTTAATCTTTCGAAATAACGTATGAAAAAAACGAAACCGCGCGCCGATCTGAAATTAAGGGTATGGTGTAGCTACGTACGTGGTCTTCCAAAACAGAGTAAAATGGGAGCGGCGCGCGGCTTAGTTTAGACGAAAAGTTCATTAATTATACCACTTTTCTTAATATATTTTTTTTATATTTTTTAATCTTTCGAAATAACATATAAAAAAGCGAAGCCGCGCGCCGCTCTGTAATTAAGGGTATGGTGTAGCTACGTACGTGGTCTTTCTAAACAGAGTAAAATTGGAGCGGCGCGCGGCTTAGTTTAGACGAAAAGTTCATTAATTATACCCCTCTTCATGATATATTTTTTTCATATTTTTTAAACTTTCGAAATAACATAAAAAAAACGAAGCCGCGCGCCACTCTGACATTAAGGGTATGGTGTAGCTACCTTCGTGGTCTTTCTAAACAGAGTAAAATTGGAGCGGCGCGCGGGTTAGTTTAGACGAGAAGTTCATTAATTATACCGCTTTTCTTAATATATTTTTTTCATATTTTTTAATCTTTCGAAATAACATATAAAAAAAACGAAGCCGCGTGCCGCTCTGAAATTAAGGGTATGGTGTAGCTACGTACGTGGTCTTTCTAAACAGAGTAAAATTGGAGCGTCGCGCGGCTTAGTTTAGACCAAAAGTTCATTAATTATACCCCTCTTCATGATATATTTTTTTCATATTTTTTAATCTTTCGAAATAACATATAAAAAAAACGAAGCCGCGCGCCGCTCTGAAATTAAGGGCATGGTGTAGCTACTCCAAAACAGAGTAAAATGGGAGCGGCGCGCGGCTTAGTTTAGACGAAAAGTTCATTAATTATACCACTCTTCATGATACATTTTTTCATATTTTTTAATCTTTCGAAATAGCATATAAAAAAAACGAAGCCGCGCGCCGCTCTGAAATTAAGGGCATGGTGTAGCTACCTTCGTGGTCTTTCTAAATAGAGTAAAATTGGAGCGGCGCGCGGCTTAGTTTAGACGAAAAGTTCAGTAATTATACCCCTTTTCATAATATATTTTTTCCATATTTTTTAATCTTTCGAAATAGCACATAAAAAAACGAAGCCGCGCGCCGCTCTGACATCAAGGGTATGGTGTAGCTACGTACGAGGTCTTTCTAAACAGAGTAAAATTGGAGCGGCGCGCGGCTTAGTTTAGACGAAAAGTTCATTAATTATACCCCTCTTCATGATATATTTTTTTCATATTGTCTAATCTTTCGAAATAACATATCAAAAAAACGAAGCCGCGCGCCGCTCTGAAATTAAGGGTATGGTGTAGCTACGTACGTGGTCTTTCTAAACAGAGTAAAATTGGAGCGGCGCGCGGCTTAGTTTAGACGAAAAGTTCATTAATTATACCCGTCTTCATGATATATTTTTTCATATTTTTTAATCTTTCGAAATAGCACATAAAAGAAACCAAGCCGCGCGCCGCTCTGAAATTAAGGGTATGATGTAGCTACGTTCGTGGTCTTTCTAAACAGAGTAAAATTGGAGCGGCGCGCAGCTTAGTTTAGACGAAATGTTCATTAATTATACCACTTTTCATGATATATTTTTTCATATTCTTTAATCTTTCGAAATAACGTATGAAAAAAACGAAGCCGCCCGCCTCTCTGAAATTAAGGGTATGGTGTAGCTACGTACATGGTCTTTCAGATCAGATTAAAATCGGAGCGGCGCGCGGCTTAGTTTAGAGAAAAAAATCATTAATTATACCCCTTTTCATGATATATTTTTCATATTTTTTAATCTTTTGAAATAGCATATAAAAAAAACGAAGCCGCGCGCCGCTCTGAAATTAAGGGCATGGTGTAGCTACGTACGTGGTCTTTCAAAACAGAGTAAAATGGGAGCGGCGCGCGGCTTAGTTTAGAGAAAAAGCGAATAAAAAAGCGAAGCCGCGCGCCGCTCTGAAATTAGGGGTATGGTGTAGCTACATACGTGGTCTTTCAAAACAGAGTAAAATTGGAGCGGCGCGCGGCTTAGTTTAGACGAAAAGTTCAGTAATTATACCCCTCTTCATGATATATTTTTTCATATTTTTTAATCTTTCGAAATAAAATATAAAAAAAACGAAGCCGCGCGCCGCTCTGAAATTAAGGGTATGGTGTAGCTACGTTCGTGGTCTTTCTAAACAGAGTAAAATTGGTGCGGCGCGCAGCTTAGTTTAGACAAATGTTCATTAATTATACCACTTTTCATGATATATTTTTTTCATATTTTTTAATCTTTCGAAATAACGTATGAAAAAAACGAAACCGCGCGCCGATCTGAAATTAAGGGTATGGTGTAGCTACGTACGTGGTCTTCCAAAACAGAGTAAAATGGGAGCGGCGCGCGGCTTAGTTTAGACGAAAAGTTCATTAATTATACCACTTTTCTTAATATATTTTTTTTATATTTTTTAATCTTTCGAAATAACATATAAAAAAGCGAAGCCGCGCGCCGCTCTGTAATTAAGGGTATGGTGTAGCTACGTACGTGGTCTTTCTAAACAGAGTAAAATTGGAGCGGCGCGCGGCTTAGTTTAGACGAAAAGTTCATTAATTATACCCCTCTTCATGATATATTTTTTTCATATTTTTTAATCTTTTGAAAAAACAATACAGAGTAAAATGGGAGCGGCGCGTATTTAGTTTCTAGACGAAAAGTTCATTATTTATAGCCCTTCTCAAGATATATTTTTTTCATATTTTTTAATCTTTCGAAATAGCATATAAAAGAAACGAAG
This sequence comes from Hanleya hanleyi, assembly GCA_036873755.1. Lineage (NCBI taxonomy): Eukaryota > Metazoa > Mollusca > Polyplacophora > Lepidopleurida > Hanleyidae > Hanleya > Hanleya hanleyi. The sequence continues at coordinate 29,759 of JAVTVY010027166.1, forward strand.
ACGCGCGCCGCTCTGAAATTAAGGGCATGGTGTAGCTACGTACGTGGTCTTTCAAAACAGAGTAAAATTGGAGCGGCGCGCGGCTTAGTTTAGACGAAAAGTTCAGTAATTATACCCCTCTTCATGATATATTTTTTCATATTTTTTAATCTTTCGAAATAGCACATAAGAAAAACGAAGCCGCGCGCCGCTCTGAGATTAAGGGCATGGTGTAGCTACGTACGTGGTCTTTCTAAACAGAGTACAATTGGAGCGGCGCGCGGCTTAGTTTAGACGAAAGTTCATTAATTATAAATTTCACATGATATATTTTTTCATATTTTTTAATCTTTCGAAATAGCACATCAAAAAATGAAGCCGCGCGCCGCTCTGAAATTAAGGGTATGGTGTAGCTACGTTCGTGGTCTTTCTAAACAGAGTAAAATTGGAGCGGCGCGCGCCTTAGTTAAACGAAAAGTTCATTAATTATACCCCTCTACATGATATGAGACGAATCGGCATTTCATATGTCGAATATCCATTGAATATCCAATATCAAACGAATATCCATCGAATATCAAACGAATATCAAATGAATATCCAACGAATATCCACTGAATATTTTTGAATATTTAACCTTTGTAAACCGAACCTGTGAAATATGAATGTCGAATGTCCAATATCCAATAGCAAACCCACTTCACACCGCTATCATATTGGGGTCATTTTGAGCCTATTTGCATGATCCCCGAACAGAGGATCATGGGTAAATTCAAGATGGCGACCAAGTGGAGTACCAGAAAAGTGATTTTTTTTGGTCATATTCCTTCAAAATTTCTGCTTTTCCGCGATGAAAAGTGGACAAAAACTATTTTATTTCACATCACATTAATATTTACTAATTTATCATGCAGTTTTTGCGGTAGCACTTACTTCAGCACCAATATTAGCATACCCCACCAGTCATGAAAAATTTGTTATTGACACGGATGCCAGTTATTTTGCAGTGGGAGCAGTTTTGTCAGGTTCAGAGTGGAGAGGAAAAGGTTTTTAGCAAGTCCCTCTCCAAAGTTGAACGGCAATACTGTGTCACCAGACGTGAGTTACTTGCTGTTGTTCTGGCGGTCAAGCAATTTCACCATTACTTATATGGCAAACCTTTCATAGTAAGATCTGACCATGGTGCAGTAAGATAGCTGTTGAACTTCAAAAGTCCAATGCGGCAGATAGCGCGGTGGTTAGAGCTGCTTTCTACCTATGACATGAAGATAGAAAATCGATAAGGGCTTGTGCTTTGCAATGCAGATTCTCTTGCACGGAGACCATGTGCTGAGCCTGAGTGTGGCTATTGTGAATGTGCAGAAGGAAAAGATAAAATAATTATTGTCCAAACAACTGCGAGATTGCTGAGAATGAAGCTTCTTTTAGAGTTATTGAAGCAAAGTCCAAGACAGGGGCGGCAACTCCGGATGAGAACAATCTGGAGAAAACAAATAGAGTAATTCCCTTAAAGAGAGAGCCTCACTACAGAGAGATGACGATATCAGTCGAATCCTCCAATGGAAGGAATCTAATGAACGACCTGTATGGTTAAGTTTTATTGGGCTAGGTGGGACTCACTGTACTTGAAAGATGGTGTGTTATACAGGTGTTGGGAAAATGATAAGTGTCAGGTAGTGCTTCCAAAATTGTTGAGAGAAGCTGTAATACTGGAACTACATGCAATGGAACAACATTCCAGGTTTGGTTGGCGATGCGGCAGTTGTCGGAGGGTATTTCTACGAAGGGCTCCCCTCATGAAAGTTGCCCAGGGGTGCAATTGGTCCTTTTCAACAGGCAAAATGGCCCGACTGGTGAGGCGGTGCAGAGAGGATTTGCCAGTTTCAAAGAAACGATTTTCACAAACATTATGCAAGCTGTTGATGTGCCCCCAGCAAATGACACCCATTGCTAGTAGACAGCGGGCAACGCAGAAACGTAAAAGGGGGCACGCTCGAACTGGCCTACATACTAGACGGCGAGATGCAGCCAAGTCGCAATGTCTCACTGAGCAGTACTCCCCTAGTCACACACAAATGGCAGCTACTACGGAGGACCAGCCCAATTTTGTATGTTGTTTCTCAAACCAGGACATGTATCACCCCCATCCCCACCCCACCGGAGTCAGTTGCGGCGGCGACAACAGGGGCGCAGGAATTACCAGCGGCTATAGATACTGCTAGTTCGGATGCACAAGTGGGGTCAGTGGAGCAGCCCCAGGATACACCAGTGGCAGCAGCTCATTATTTAGAAAATCAGGCCAGGGAAGGCCAACATTGCCAAGACTCTAAAGCGGACTCCGGTCTTGCGAGTCGAACTGAACGTTGGGGGGGGACCCGATTTGAGACGCGCAACGCTTATGTCCGACCCAACTTCGGTCCTAGCTCTGCTAGTGAACCCGATATACAATATCGAGTCCATTGACAGGGGTAGTTCTTGATCAGTCTACTTTCTCGACCGAGAACCTGCACACTTCCGGCACATACTCTATTATCTCAGGAATGGTGCTGGATTTGTGCTGGGAACCCTGACGAGGGAGAGGCAATATTTGGGCGAGCTATAGGCCGAGACAGAGTTTAGCGTTTGGATGGGCTGAAAAGTCTAGTATTGCGAAGGTTGTCTGCCATTAATATTGAATGAAAACAAAAATAATTGTTGAACAAGCAATTATTTTCACCCCGACTGTGGTTGTTGTATTAAACCAAAAAAGGTTGTGGTGTCGGTTTTGACAGGGTTCTGATTTGTCGAGATAAGAAGTATCTCAATTTAAGTGTTGCGACCCTATATAATGTCGGTATTTGGAGGTTGGTCGGTTTACATAGATGTCGATATTCACAAGTTTCGCTGTAATAAAAAATAAAAAAATAAAGCATTTTTTTCATTCCTGAGAATGATAATGATAAAAGATCGATGACTATGATACATATAATGAAACGCGAAAGACTTGATGAGTACTTGTGAATAACTTATATTGTATAACCATGTTACCAATTATTGCACCCATTAATTTAAAATTTTGATTTCACACCTTCAACTGTACTTACATTATATTTGTCGTTATTGTTATATTGTCACTTGGATATGAGTTTAGGGACCAAATATATCTTAGGTATGGGCAATGTAACTAGCTGGCACAGTCATTTGTCAGTCATTCGTCCCAACATTGTGTTGTTGTTGCTGCCAAATCCCAGTTTTCAATGGCTGCATTCTGAATCCCAGTTTTCAATGGCTGCATTCTGAATCCCAGTTTTCAATGGCTGCATTCTGGCTTACAAAACGGGGAAGAAATACCAGTTATCTGGTATTACCAGTTAATACCAGATGATTTACATATCTAGTACATGGTTGTGGAGAAGAATCGCTACTTTTAGAAGCAGTATGGCGAGATTCTGCTGGTGGACGTTTCGTCCCAGAGGCCCGTCACCTGTTCAGACCTTTTGGTCTTTGATATATGTTGGCATTTGTGAGTTGATGCTGGGTCGACATCGGGCCTTACAGAATAGTCTTTTGTGTTAAATGCCGTCATTTTCATCTGACGACTATACAGCTCACCAATCCCCAGTGTACGAGTTGTCACAGCGAAACAGCTCACCAATTACCAATATACGAGTTGTTCGAGCATTTCCATTATAGCTCTAGATTTGTATCTAATACCGCTTATGCCGGTGCTAGTGGCCGTGTGGTCATATCATTCAAGTTGCCACATAAACAGGTACAATAAAAGCGTACCTGAGATACAACACATATCACGAATCATTAGATTCCTGGTATGTGCTTCAGAATAGGTTAACCGGAAGACTATACTGTGAAGTCATGTGGCTCTGTCAGTATGTCGGCACCTCTTTTCACTTCCCTTATATGTGTTGTAATTTTTACCTGTATATGGCGAGATTCTGCTGGTGGACGTTTCGTCCCCGAGGGCCGCCCCTTGTACAGACCTTTTGGTCTTTGATATATGTTGGCATTTGTGGGAAGTTGATGCTGGGTCGACATCGGGCCTTACAGAATAGTCTTTTGTGTTAAATGCCGTCATTTTCACCTGACGACGATACAGCTCACCAATCCCCAGTGTACGAGTTGTCACAGCGAAAAAGCTCACCAATTAGCAATATACGAGAGTTGTCCGAGCATTTCCATCATAGCTCTAGATGTGTATCTAATACCGCTTATGCCGGTGCTAGGGGTGGTGTTGTCATATCATTCAAGTTGCCGCATGAACAGGTACAATAAAAGCGTACCTGAGATACAAGACATATCACGAATCATTAGATTCTTGGTATGTGCTTTAGAATAGGTTAAGCGGAAGACTATACTGTGAAGACATGTGGCTCTGTCAGTATGTCGGCACCTCTTCCCACTTCCCTTATATGTGTTGTAATTTTATCGACAGAAATATTCGCCCCAGTGATGATAGAAATGTTGTTGCTAGCGAGCCTCGTTTTCACCCATTGTGTGGGCGCGGAACGGATTCAAATGTCTTTCAAATTTATTTGACGAAAATAATTACTTTGAAAGCACATAGAACGACATACAGAAACCTGTGAAATTATAGCTCAGGCCCTTATAGAATCATCTAGTTGTTTGGCAAGTAACACCGGCGGCAGTATGTAAATTCCAGAGTGAAGATACCTTCACGCTGGGGCTCTGATAATTTACGCGCACCTTCCCTAGGTGTCAACCTCCAGATTTGTGTCAGGTTACACCTGCCTATGTTCCCCTCAGGCACAGTACAGCAGATGAAATGTTATGTGACTAAATAAATCGCTAGGTTCCCCCGATGACCGAACCTTCCTGCACCATCCTTAAGTGCAAGGTCGCCCGAGGAACTCATCGAAAAGGGTATGTAGACATCTAATAGTGTATCTGTTTGAAATGACGACAGACGGAGCCTGTTTTTTAGTTCTATAGCTGCGAATTGAACTACATTGCTAGCTTGAAAATCGGACTGTCATGCCATAGCATGTCATGATGCTGTTGCACAAGTGTATCACGAGTGAATGTAGGTATTGCCATGTATTGATCGCAGATCTATCGGCTAGTTTGCATGCTGTACAGTGGTTTTCACGATATTCGTCCAATCATAGTATGCTTTCTAAATTTCTGATGAGTGATGGTAGTCTGATGACAGGCAATTCTCTGCAGCTGTAGCTCATATTTTTCATTCAGATTCTTCATGAATACACCTCTCTTCATTTTCATCTCATTTAATCAAGTACTACACTGCCACAACTTGAATTTGCCATAATTTTTAATTTTTTTTAAATAATTCTAAGCTAAAATAAATGGGAAAATACTACACTGTACAAATTTTCGAACCATAAGGCTTGTACAATCTTGCCACTTGGGCCTAGCCCAAGGCAAAATCCTGTCTTCTCAGCACTGAATCAACCGAAACAAGGGAGCTGAATAATGCCCTCCTTCACCCCCCATTGTTTGTCAGCCTCCCCCACCCCACATGCCCTGTTATTCACTTTCTTGCTGCCCAGTGTTGGGGAATATTCTGAGCCATATTAACGCAAGAGGTCCTGGCTTTCCAAACCGTGGTCAGAAGGCACGCCATTCCCTTCACTTTGATAAAAATACGCGTCGTCACGTCGCGTGATCCCATCAGTAGATACTCCCATTGCTGGTGTCACATGACTGTCAAATGCGAGTTCCGACGACGTTTGGCGATGACGGGTTTTCATCATTAGGATAAAAAAACTGTGAAATCGGAAGAAAGAGCACTGTTATTAAATATGTTTATGCTAGTATTTGGATTATACTTTCAGAGTTTGCTGGTTAATTCTGTTTCCGAAGTTTCTCCTACGTTTTGCATCGGCTACCGAAGTGAAAAGCCATGATTATGACGCATCAGCATATTCCCCAACATCAGGGCAAAATATTTGGAACTACCATAATAATGGCCGAATAAAATTGGTTTATTGTAAACTTCGTTTTTTCTTCTAGCTGTCTGTGGGTTTTTTGCATACCCTCAACTCATCCCAAGCCATATACAAAAAGAAGAAAAAAGGTGAAAGGTGTTTGGAACGTCAAGCGGAATGGCCAAAAAACGCATCCGGAAAGACATCAGAGTGACAAGAATACAAAAACTGACAGAGGACATCACATCCAAACGAGCGGAAATGCAGCTATTAGAGAAGCAGAGATAAAAATATCAGGTCCAGTGAATACTTAGGAGCAGCAAAGATAACAAGAAATATCTCAACAGTTAAAACAGAGTTGAGGATTATGGAAACAGAACAGAAACAGCTACAGCAAAAGGCAATTAGAAGCAAGAAGCGCAAAAAGTACAGTGGAAAAAAACACAAAAAGCTGACAAAGCCGCAGACAGTGGTACTTGGACAGAACATGCGCATAGTAATGTTGGAAACCGAACTGTCGAGGCCCCACATGTTTTACCGGAGACTGATGAGATGACCGACACGGACATCGATATGGAAGGTGAAGATAATGATGATAGCGCTACTAACAGCAACATCCTTGGTGAGACTTCACCTGAAATCAAGGTGACCGAGGACCTGCAACAAGTAGATGATCTCATTTATGCTGATCTGGTAGGCAATGTCCACGAAGCAGAATCTGACTGCGTGTCAGCAGAGCCAGTTATCACATTCAGTGAAGAAGAGGAGACAGTTCAGTCACAGAGTATACAGATGGTGCAGTTGAAGACATCTCCGAATACGAGACTTGCTATACCACCACTGATGGTGCATTTGATAGTTTTTAAGGGAGCCTTTGTCTGTTGGTGATTCACAGACAAAGCAGAGTGGTCCAAGTTCTGACATAAATCGTGCTAGTTTCAACAGGACAAAGTTTTGAACGTTTAGTTGATGGAATTTATGTTAGTTGTATTAATGTTGATTTCATTCAGGATTTTGGTTTTTACTGTTTTGAAAATCACAGCCAACTATGTACTAGATGTTGTAGCCTCCATCACGTGGGTCGTCGGTTGCAAGAAAACCACATAATTCCTTTAAGGGAACTTGATAGACTGGAGTTCTCAGAGAAAAATACCAAACAAGGCATTGCGCAAGGTGATGCAATTGCCTGTTGTTACTATTCACCTGAATGACGTTAAGGATACCAAGCTCCTACATGTTACCTTGAAACGGCCAGATGTAAATTAATTAACTTTTCAACAAAGCTTGAACAAGAAAGGATTGTCTAACATCTCGAAAAAACAACTTAACGAGCTAATTCAATTGGCCTCGAAAGAACAGAAAATTAATTAGATATGTCTCCGCAGTTGAGCTATCTGGACAGCAAGCCAGGAAGAAGTATGGTTTCCACAATTTTAATGAACAGAAACAGGAGATACTAGCAGCAGTTGATGAGGCTCAAGCAATCCATCGTTCATTACAGGAATTCGCAGTGAATGAGGAACGTGCAAGACTGTCGGTTAAAGGATTCACTGAGTTACTGGATAGTGATGATTCTACCCCTGATCTTCCATCGGATGAGAAAAACAGTAATTTTTTTATGAAGAATCAGAGGACAATATCCAGATCACAAGGGATAGTGAAAGCGATAATCCAGATGACTGGTTAGACATTTCATCTGTTGACAGCAATGCAGCCAGAAGTAAAGTTAAACAGATACGAAAGGCCGTTATACAAAAGGCAAATAGGCGTTATCACAAGCGTTTAGCGAAGTCACATATTTTGAAGCGCTCCGTGTCAAAGACACTTCTGTTCAAAAGCGCTTCCCTGATATTGGTACGGCCACGGAGAAATATGCTAGGAGCAGATGCCTGGCGAAGGACTGGTTGCTATACATTTGATGACAATAGGAAAGAGGTCCTATAGAATAACATATAGGAATATGCAACAGTATATGGAACAGCATTATCAGACAAAACTGTCATATGGTACTGTTGTATAGCTGTGTGTTGTTAGAAATAAACGGAGAATCTCGGCTAAAAACGGTATAAAGGAGCAGCAAACAACCTGTCGACATGCGAGAAAAGGGGTTCAATGTCCGGTATAATCATATCTGCCACTGGAGTAGTTTGATGTACTAGGGATTCAACTATCTGCAGTGCACGGAAGGAGATTCCAAAGTGATGACTGTGCTGGTTTCCGGCTAGACACCACCTACAATCCGTAATATTCTGACTCCTGAGTTGACAACCAGAACAGACTATGTGAATCCATATACATAATTTCTGCAGACTACGTCCTACTTATTTCTTGGAACCCACGCTGCCATTGAGAGAGAGAGACAGAATTAAGGTTTAACGTCGCGATCAGCAATATTTCAGCCATATATCGCTATATAGCGATGATCAAACAAAATTCTACGTTTCCAAGTTAATAACTCAGTAAACTAATGCATTCAAAACATGTAAATATATTAACTTTTATCGAGCAGCTACTCTGGAAGATCTTTTTAGTCGAGTAAAAGAAGATTGTATTTTAGATTATCTGAGAGAGATCGGTTTGTAGTATAAATTTGTGGCATGGAATACACCTTGGGGCTGGCTCTTTTTTCAGCAAATGCTCGTGAGTTAATCGTGAGTTAATAGCTTAATAAAAAATAAACATAAATCAGTACAAATAATGTAAATAAATAGAAACAATAAATATATTTCAGAAGATAATTAATATGAATAATAAATCATATAAAAATAGTAATCATCACACAGAACAAGTACAGTTATTATCGCCATCTCCGGGACGGAGTATGGCGATATTGGAATCAGACCAGGCTATGGGGATGCCGAAAACCTCACATCTCATCATTTGAGAGAACCAAGATGTGCCCAGTGCGCTCCTCGGTAGCGTTAGTCGGCTATATACTGTAGATGATACTCCTAGTTTTTGACGGCAAAAATTGAAGACAATGCGTAGATTTTACCGAAATAAACGAGCCGGAAATAAGGCGAATTCGTGCTCAAATTTTGTATTGCGCAACTTTGACGGAATTAGCTCCCGACTGCGCAGAGTTGCTGTTGGAACAAGGCTGTCAACATTGGCTTTATGTCGCGAAGCCGATTAGCTGAAAATGATGTAATTGTTGAAAACGCCATGAGACAATGGCAGTGATTGACCGGCTTGGCAAATCTGTCTGTTGTCTGTTACCGGGTGAATTTGGATGAAGAAAAATGGCCGCGTAAAATGGTTGGTGAGTGGACTGTTGTGTTTACCATGGAAATAAAGGGTTTCCCGGATTTGTATGTCAGATTAAAACCCATTAAATCGAATCTGCGCTTTCTGAAAATATATATATATTTAGCAAATATATTGCTTCAAGAAAATCCCCCCGCAGGCATAAAATCCAAACATACAAATGAGACCATCTCCAAGTATAAACTCATAACTGAAAATTTCGTAAAATATATAGCATCTGCGATATAATTTCAGTCATTTTACATACATGTACATTGATACAACATATTTTTGTTGTCCTGATTTATCAAAGTTACAGCTAAGCCTATGTATTTCATACATGTATGTAACTGAGTCTGAGCTAACAGATACCGGTATGTATTTTTCAGTATGTCCATCATTGAAATACCTTAGAAATGTGTCAATTAAAATACTGGTATGCTATTGCCATGCACTCATAGTATGTATGGCGCCCTCTTATATGATGGTTAACATTTGATAGTTAATAAGTCCCACTTCCCAGGGAACCTGGACCTTGGGAGTGTTGAGTGTAACAGGAATACAGAATTAAAAAAAAATATAAAAAAAAAATTGGTTGGTTCTTAGCTGAGGTTAGTGTCAGGAAATTTTGCCGCTATTCTAAATCTGGTTTGCAATTATTATATATTTCCGAAAATAGATTCCGGCAAAGTTCTCGGATCGTCGCGAAATAAACCGAACGATACCGCAAGATTTACAAAGGTCATATGCAAATATCTTGAACTCCTGATCTCAGAACCAAATATAGCATCTGCGATATAATTTCAGTTATTTTACATACATGTGGAATCTTGACGATTTCATTGACCATTCGTATAGCAGTAGTCGGGAACCAGGTCATTGAGACCCTGTGTTTTCTTAATGGCATCCCGAAGATTTTTTCCAAAGCGCCATTTTCGGTCCAGCAGTCGATGCAAGTTCCAAGCCATGCCTGACTGTTCGTAAACTCCCATATTTATATATATGAACATGTACATATCAATGCCAATGCTTAACAATGTGTTTTAAACCAGCACAGACAAATCGCGAAGTCCTTGTGTTATTGAAAGCATGGACTTCTCAGGCTTATTCAGTTTAATTCAAGTTAATAATATTCTTCTGGCGCACTGATCTGTGGTTTAGCTGGATCACAACTCTCGAACAATGATATATGTTCATCCAACATATCTTGCTGTGTTTACGGTGAAAATCAAAGTCTGCCACCATAAAACCTATGCACAATGACTGTCAATGTTCACCTTTATTTTGGTAAATAAATAAATCGTCTCCTCATTGCCTACTTTGCACATCATATTGCATTCCATGTTCTGAATACACAAATTATTTTGGCTCAAATTATCTGTTTGATTGTATTCTGTTATGTCCAAACGATCAAATATAACAACACTCGCGAGGTTCATTTTGCCAATAACCGGATCTTTGTGCTATCTTAGACTACTTTAATCAACCACGAACCTATTACCTTTCATAACAAAGACAAGAAAGGGATGGCGATTTCGAAGTCCACGAGTTCTAGTTACAATGACAGTTTGGTCCAGAATATTGGCGAAATGCTATCAATATGTAAGCAAGAAAAAGTATTATCCAGTGTGTGATTTGAAGACAGCTCTTGTTCTACCTCTCTGCTTTAGAAAGAACTTTAATAACATTCCACATGGAAGCATACCAAATTAATAAGATAAACTGATCTGGAGTAAATTTTGTATGGGCAAATATGAAGTAGCGTCCCTTGTCACTATGTTGAATTGCCTGCACACAACATGAGAGAGAAAGAATTACGGTTCAAGGAGAGAAAGAATTAAGGTTTAACGTCGCATTCAGCAATATTTCAGCTATATAGCGAGGATCAAACAAAATTCTAAGTCTAAGTTAATAACTAAGTAAACTAATGCATTAAAAACATGTAAATACATTAAAATTTATACAACAAACCGATCTCTCCCAAATAATCTAAAGTACAATCATTTTTTACTCGACTAAAAAGATCTTCCAGCGTAGCTGCTCGATAAAAGGTATCTCTTACAATCTTAAAAACTATACTAGTATAGGCTCTGGGGGGTTTCTGTGTACATCTCTCTTTTACAGCAAAACTTGGTATTTTCCTGTTCTGTATGTTGAGACCCTTGAAAAAAGTTTGGGTAACACTCTCAGATCAAGTACGTTTTTTCTGCACAGCCTAATACATGATTACGCCCTAACGCCAATCGGCCAAAATATCAAATTTCAGTTATCATGGAATAATTCAAGAGTAGGCAGCATTAGATTCAAATGTAACATTTATTTATCATGTTTAGACATAATTAACACATTTTTAGCATGGTTCAATACCATAAACCTTCTTTTTCAGCAAAAAAAATACGCTATTTAGCGAAATTTTGCCCAAAAATCACTTTCAGTTTGAAAGTCGATCAACATTCGATCACCCCTCATACACCCAATTTTGTAGATAAAGCAACCAAAATTGGTCAGAAGTTTCCTGTTTAAGTCTTTTGATAACTCCATGCATCATATTTATGATTCAGGGAATTGTATAGCCACAGTCGGGTCAAAAGGTACCCCTACCCCCAAAAAGCGGCATTTTAACCAAATTTGGTTAATTTGGTCTAACTTTAAAAGTAAGTCTGATATGAAGTTGGTTTTGGTGTCTATGTATGGGTTTTTGATACCAAACTATTCATTGGAACCATAATCAACCCCTTTTGAGTTGACCTAATTTGCATAAATTCAAAATGGACGCCAAACAACTCTGGCAATGATGACAAAGATGACTAAATTTCGATCAAGGTTCAGCTTTGGCCAAAACATTGCACTTACATAGTTCAAGCATTCATGAATTAAATTCATTAATCCACTATATCTGTCATGACAGAGGAAAAGCTTGCTGCCAATTACCAGCTTTCACCACCCGTGCACCTTCAATAGTCTATATCAAGCGACAGGATTTTTACAACCATTGGGGGAAGCCTTCTTGCAATGACAGAAATTTACACATTTCGCCGGAACGGTCCTACAGGGGCATGTTGACCTGGCACACTTAGTGCATGAACAGACAACTGTCCAATGTGATTCAAGAGTTCTCCACGAGGTCTCGGGTATCAGCTGTTCCTTGTCGTGAGCATAACCACAATCCTCTGGCTTCAGTGCGATCACATTTTCCGGATCTTGATGAAGCTCCAAGGCATGCACGATGTTGTAGGCATTGAAAAAGCTACGCTTGATATGTGGTAGGAGTCCTTGGCTGGTTGGTGGCAGGTTGTGATGCGAACTTCCTTTAGCATGATGGAAGACCTCGGCCCGCAAATCTGAAAAATTCTTCGCATCGGTTTTTGGTTTCAGCACTTTGGCCAAGTAGCATTCTGCATTCCTGATCAAAGGCTGAGAAAGAGTCGGCAACCCTCCAAAGTGCTTCAATAGCTTCTCTGGCTCAGCATTCAAGGCGGCCTTCTTAGTCCCAACTTTGCTAGTGATATCACATCCCGTAATACTGTGTACGGCAGGAAGGACAGCACAGAGTTGACATCCGATGCGCTCGAACAAGGTATGAAGGAGCACATACCGAGTGCTATCTCCAACTCCAGCTCGTACCCACAGCTCCTCTAGGTTATGCTGGAGAAAGACAGGCATGTGGTGGAGCAAGGCAACAATTACATCGGTATCATTGGAGATGACAACACATACTTTGTGTCCTTCCTTGAGCGCGTCCAAAACATGAAGGAGTATGCGAAGGTCCGCTTCTTCAAATGTGGATTGAAGATGTTCCAGTGCGCTCTCCTCGCCTTTGTGCATTTTGATACATTTCCAATCCTCTTCCTCTCTGGTCACCTGTCCGAGTACAGTTGGGTACTGACCGGTATTACAAATATTTGAACGAACATGGTGGTAGATCAGTTTTTCGAGGAGAAGTTTGTTATTGTTGGAAGGCCAGAAAGTGTTCATGTCTTTAGGTAGTGGTGTTGATGGCTCTATTGAACTATATTCAATGGGTACAGTGTCAGTTCGCCTCTTCCTCTCGCTGTCCTTCACCGATGGGTCATCAGAATACATGTCAAACACATAGTCAGTTCGCCCAAACCGATGATATATGCCCGAAAGTGACATGAAATCAGACAGAAGGTCATTGAACTTGGAGAGTCTGGTAACATTAACCTTTCGAATTGTGGCCATGATGTCCACCACAAAGGAAGCGTCGCTACGATGAGTATAGCTAAATTCGTCAGGTTTGAGGTGAGTCTCCAACTCTTTAATTAGCTGGCTCTTTGCTGGTTTCGTCATCATCCCTTCATCATCGAACAACACTGGGGAGGGAACAACATCATACTTTAACAGATCTTCAGTTGTGAGACCACGCTCCCGAGCAATTTCAATGCCCCTCTCTGCGATATTCATCTCCTTCACTGTCTTGCTGGTCGTCTTCTGTGGCTTCTTTCGAAGAGTTTTCATTGTTTTCAAGTTTGAGCGGTGAATCGTGTTGCTTATTCTTGTAGTCTTCTCGACAAACCTCTCCTTTCTGAATTTCAGGTACTTCTCTTTTCCTTTTGAGAAGGCATTGAGCATGTCATTTTTTATATCTTTGGACATAACCTCTTTTGTCACAAAGTTTTGTAGTGTTTGGGAAGCGTCTAGAGACAAAGGGGACCCCTTCTCTTCGATGAATCTCATCATTTCCTGAATATGTGCTTCTTTGCGGTTGGTTGTAGCTTGAGATGATTCATGGTGGCTGTAAGTTTCATGCGTCCTCTCAATCACATCTGCGTATTGACGATGTAAGTTCTTTACTCCCATCATTTCGTGGTAGATCAAGTCCCATTGGGCCACATACTGCTTTTGCTTGGCATGCCCAATGACTCCATCACTGCACTTCGATGAAAGGTTAATGCTTTGCTCCAATTTCTGGTCTCCTCCAACAGCAGTGAATCGGCCGGGTATCTCTTTGATTGAAAAATTGCCTCCGGCAAATTGCTCATAAACTGATGGTGCAGTCTCAGGCAACCGCCGCATGTCTTCCAGGTAGAGAGAACACCATCGCAAGTAGTTGCTCGAATCGAATGCCGCGAACAGGTTCAATGCACGCTGTACGGCGTCCAGATGCAGTTCCCAGATCCCCTCACGATCAGCTCTCAAGAGATCACGGACAATTGCCATCATTTGCAGGAACTGAGCCCCGATGAACGTTCGTGATGCATCAGCAAACTGTACCATATACTTCTGACTATCTGTGATGCATTTCTCCTTGACAGCAGACTGGAGGTTCTTCAGGATGGCAAGCTCACGTACATATTGGTCGATGCCTTTCACGGAGAAGAATTGTTTGTACAGAAGGCGTTCAAAGGCTTCAGCAAGGAGCTGCATACCCTCAAGACAGCGGCTGTAGTGACCTCCATGTAGAACGGAATTCTCGATGACAGTGGGACCAAAGACACCAGCCTGCAACCATGTGATGTCTGCTCCGCTTCCGTCCAGGAGTTTGCCAATACATTTCAAAACAATCTTCACTAGGTGAAATGTTCCCAGGCATGGAACCAGGGTCTTGAATTCCTCTGGTCTCATTAGCTGTATTTCACGGACGATGCAATAAACACCTTCGTCACAATACATTGGTATCTCATTTTGAGTCAGCTGAGAGCCAATGTCCATAAAGTTCTTCATGGCGGTATAAACTGTCGAGTACTCTGTAACTGGATGTGGCAGAACAGGCAAAAATGCTAGATTCTTTTCTGGGATGGCCTCCTCTGTCCAAACAGAGTTGCTAGCACTCCATGAAGGCATTGTTTGTGACTCAGGGTAGATGGACACTTCATCCTGCATGACGTTCAAGCGTGCGAGGGACCAAGAAATATCTTTCAATTTTGCTGCATCGGCTTTTGAGGAAGTGTAAGGGAGTTCGGCCACTTCGTAAGTTGCTGGGATGTCAGCACGGCGTGCAGGCTTGTGAAAATTGGAGAGTACCTGACATTTCAAGATTTTACTGAATGATTGTGGGCCATGTGTGATCTGTGTGTCAGAAATTTTCGGTTTACGGGTCAATGACGGGGGTTTATCTTGGTACAGAACAATGACAGTGTCAAGTTCAGATACATTTGCTCCCTCATGGTCCCAGTTGTCAATTGCACCTGAGGTGAATTGCCCAGGATCGAAGTGTGATGGCAGTGAAACACGATCGTTGTTGTACTGTGCTGTAAACGAGGCAAGGTCATGTTGGTACCTACGCAGCTCCGGGTAACTGATTGCCAGTCCTTCATGTTTTAGAGTTGTAGTAACAATTTTGCCGCCACGCCCAAGGCCATGAACAGATTCCGCATTCATAATATGCATTGGCGTTCTCTTTCGACCACAGTGATGTACATAGTACAGGACTTGGAAGATTGACTGTATCTTTCTGCAGCGTTGTGTGGAGAGGTTGTCATCTGATGGCTTGCTACCGGTATCGTAGTTATCATCTTCTTCATCATCATCAACTGGTTCAGCACTTCGCTTTTCTGTCATGACAGCTTCTGCCGCTTTTGCATATTTGTCAGGATTGAAATTGTACAAATGACCGAAAAAACGTAGTACAGGTTCAGGGATATTCATCTCGCTCAAAGCATGTTTTAGATCATGCGCATCACAAAAGCTATCTTCAAGGCCAAAATCATACTCATCTAGAGCCTTCCTAATCACACCAGCGCATACCTGCACGGGATCAAGGGAACGAATGCGCTCAACTAACAACTTCTTTGGAACACTGAATACCATTATTGATTTTTTGAAATCACTGGGATATGTAAATTCAATCTCACTACCAAACTGGTTCACCAAGAAAACTTTCACATCTCTATTGCGAAAGTTACATTTGTCATCAATATTGTTCAAAGAGTCTCTGATACCACTAAGTTCATAACCCCTGCCATCTTTTAGGCCTTGCTCTAACTCTTTAGCAACCTGATTCCATGCAAGCTGTTTTTCAGACACTTTCGGTTGGGACGCTTTATCTCGAGAGTCATACTTATATAAGTATTTAGTCATACAGTCCCTGTGGTAGTATAGATCTGCTCCAAACACAGAATGCGAATCTTGAAGGTCACACGTTCGGATGAAGATATCATCTTGAAAGAAGTTTGTCGCAACCAGAAAGACTGAAGCACGGCCCGATTCACTGATGCGATATTTTGTGTACTGTTGTTTGTACGATTTACTGTCACAGATAATACACTTCATTTGTCGTAAGCCTGTCGTGGTCGTCTCTGTATTCGGTGGATGGTGGACAGCCTGGGAACGAGTACTTCTATCTTCTTCTTGCTCAGAACACGAAGGGTCTTGGTATTTAGAGAGACTCTTCCTTTTTCTATTGAGAACAGAAGTCATGGTGTACTTTTTTATAACATTCATTGGTCACATGATAAACAAACTCATCTCCTTTAACCAGCTTAAGTCGCTTGAGAACTTGATCATTGTGGACGTCACTTGCTTCTCGTATCCTTTTGCAACCATTAGTTGTGCTCACAGTTTTATCCCCTGCGCTTTTCTGGCAGATGATGCATTTAGTCGCATCAAACGAACTGTCTTCGGGCGGTCCTGAAAGTGTTACAGACTCCATCGTTAACAACAAATCCTTGACGTTGACGCAATCAGAATTTTCTCGTAATCGTGACCGATTTATCGTAAGTGAATTATGTGACTCATCCGTCTAGTGTTTTCTTGAAGATTCTGTGAATTAAAATGGCCGAGGTGCGAAGATACCCGGATAATAAAGTTAATACGATCGTGGCACCATCTGCACATTTTCGTGGCGCCATCTACACACGAACTGTATAGAGATTTGTACGTTGGTACGAACTTCGAGAGATACATCGGTATAACATTGAACAGTAAGATTTTATTTGACGTTAGCTTGCTATATTGACCTAACTTAATTTGTATATGATTTTAATATTGTAAATAAATAGTTGATTATTAATTCTTGACTTCACAAATCTTTCTGTTGCGTTTTTCTATTATCGTTTAGACGTAACAAACTAACCACTGGCAAAGACCGACTGTATACTGAAAATATGAAATGTGAAAGACTGATTAGCCACAGTGATATATTTATCCGTATTCAAGCAATTTTCAACATACTATGCGTCGAAAATAGTGGAAATTTAGTTCAACAACTTAAAAAAGAGGGCACCGCTTACTAGTCATAAGTATTGCTTTTAAAGGCTTATTTCATTCAAATTATGTCTTATATAACGCTGTTAGAGTGCCAGAAGATGGCAAAGAGCAATCATGGAGATGTTAAAGTTACATTAATCCGGTATATACCAAATATCTATCAATAAAAAAAACTTCTGGAGTATAACCTTCGTGACAAACATAGGCCTATTGGATATGCATGTTGACCAATTAGAAGGATCAGGAAACAAATTATCATGGTATGAACATTGCTGCTGAAATCCTATTTGGGTTGTTCCTATCTTGACTGACGTCTTAACCTGGAGCTTTTGGCGGCCATTTTGAATTTATGCAAATTAGGTCAACTAAAATGGGGTTGATTATGGTTCCAATGAATAGCTTGGTATCAAAAACCCATACATTGACACCAAAACCACCTTCATATCAGACTTACTTTTAAAGTTAGACCAATTTAACCGAATTTGGTTAATGCCGCTTTTTGGGGGTAGGGGTAACTTTTGACCCGATTGTCGATATACAATACCCTGAATCATAAATATGATGCATGGAGTTATCAAAAGACTTAATAAGGAAACTTCTGACCAATTATGGTTGCTTTATCTACAAAATTGAGTGTATGAGGGGTGATCGAATTTTGAGCGACTTTCAAACTGAAAGTGATTTTTGGACAAAATTTCGCTAAATAGCGTATTTTTCGCTGAAAAAGAAGGTTTATGGTATTGAATCATGCTAAAATGTGGCAGTGATGTCTAAACGTGATAAATAAATGTTACATTTGAATCTAATTCTGTTTACCAGTGAATTATTATATGAAGACTCAATTTCAGTATTTTGACCAATTTGCGTCAAGTCATAATCATGTATTGGGCTGTGCAGAAAAAACGTACTTGATCTGGGAGTGTTACCCAAACTTTTTCTAAGGGTCTCAACATATAGAACAGGAAAATCCGAAGTTTTGCTGTAGAAGAGAGATGTACACAGAAACCCCCCCCAGAGCCAGGACTATACAGTATGTAAGAATATGTTTCACCGTGAGAACCTCATGGCATGGAATACACCTTGGGACTGACCCTTTTTTCAGCAAATGCTCGTGAGTTAAATCGTGTATGGCCGATTCTACAGCGTCTAATCATGGCTTGATCGAAACGTTTTTGACTGTTCAGATGAGTATAGCCCCCAGTTGTTTTGAACTCGTGAAGTTTGTTATATTATCCATAGCATCCCACAAAGATTGAAACAACTTTCTCACATCAGCACAGATAGATGGTCTGCAATCACTGTATGGGATTCCAACTGGATCATCCTCATCATCTAGGGCTGCCTTAGCCATTTTGTCAGTTTCAGTATTACATATGATTTCAACGTGACTAGGCACCAAACAAAACACAATATCAATCTGTTGATAAAATTTACAGTCATATAATTGTAGAATATTTAAGATGGAGGAATGAGTTGAATTTCCACTTTCAATCGCTTGAAGGCATGACAGTGAATCTGCGAATATGACATATTTCTTCCTTTTTGTGGACCCAATACCTTCCAAAGCCGACAATAGAGCTTTTGCTTATGCAGTGAATATCGAACTTTTACCTGGTAGCAGATAGGTTTTAGTTTTGGAACTAAAAATAGTACAACAAGGTGCATTCATTTTGCGTTTCGTGCCGAGTAGAGTCATTAGCTATCCAATTATCGTTGTTTAGAATCTCATATCACAAATTAATCGCTAAAATCAATCAAAGTATTTTACTTCGAAAGGATTCTGATGAGCGCACATTGTGAGAACTCGCGCAACAACAAAAGCCCCACGTTGTATGTGGGGCCGATACGACGGATGGTCAATGGAAAATGCCCCACAGAGTGGGATATGTTGGTGGCAGGAAAAATTGACCCTATCCCCACCATCCCCGCGGGGGCGGGGGAGTGGGGGATCCAATTGACAAGTGCATTATTCGTGATTCAAATATGATGTATTCGCGTTTATTCAATAAATTTGTATGGCTATTTCTTTAAGTTATTTTACCTCTTTGTCTCTTTTGTTCTATAGTCACTGTGTTACTAGTAATCTGTTATATATTCTTATCGTATTCCAACTCGAAGAGCTTGAGTACACTAGGTGGTTAAACTTAACCACGAACACGTTACAATATGCTTCACTGTGAGATGTTCGTGGCATGGAATAGTGTGCGTGTTAAAGGTAAACTTTGAAGGATTTAATACCGCCGACTTTGTCGGGCTTATTATGGGATCTCGTAGAATATCAGCGCACATTTCGCACGAAGTTTTCGTAGCGATACGGCTAGATGGCATTCTCTTGTTTTGCACCATCTTTGTTTACCTACATTGTGGAAAACCCGGATGATGATAGGTTGGATTCCCGTGGCGCCATCTATGCAGAAATAATGGTCAATTAATTCCTTTACACTACAAATTCGGCAATGCAATATTAGTGTCTTTTTTTATATTTGATCACGTATATCCACAAAGCTATGTATTGTCCGGTTCCGGTTTACACTTGTTGTAGCGTAACTACCTTTACTGTCACAATGTTGAGTATAATATGATGTTTTAGTTCGTCTCCACAGCACTAGAGACCACGAGACTATAGGCTATCTATTAGCTTTCTTACATTAAGTATACTTTATAAATTTATATGGTTTTTGGGTTGTGAAGATACTCTTATTTGCAATGCTATCGCAAAATGTATCTTTGATATATTCAGAATACATGACTCAGGGGAGATAACTCCAACATGAAGAGTTTCAAAAAATGAGAGTTAACTCCCATGCTCTCACGGTTACAATACACCCCGACTCGGTGGGTCAGGTAGCTGGGATTCATAGAAGTCCAGATTTTACAAACCGAAGTCCGGAAAATTGAGTTTTTTTTACAGTCAAATTGAGTTAAAATAAAATTTATCGGCATTTTTTCCCCTAAAGTTGTGTATATAAATTTTTTACAAACCAGGGTGATTTTTCCCCACAAAGTTTTGTACTAAATAGAATACATAAAATTTACAACTTAGTAGCAGGCATCCTGCTTTGCTAAATAAAACAATTATTCACAAGTTATATCAATGATAACGTAAAATACTTTGCAATGATAAAACAATATTTTTCTTGAAGTTTGTAAAGAAATAAGCTGTTCACAAACCTATTTATACAGTTTTTGTAAATAAGTGGCCTACTAAATGCTCATAATGAAGTGACAGTGTGTCAAAATCTTGTTAAATGAGTACAAGTCTGTCCCAAAGTTGATTGGAACTCTCTTGTGAAAAAGGTAGAAAAATAACATTTTACTTCCATATGCTTTTTCATCCATGAAAAACGGGGAAGTTGGTAGAGGGAGTTGGCAGGAAATACTTTGTTTATAAAAGCATACTTTGATTGAATAAAGGCAGGGAAAGACTGGGAAACTGTTCTTGGGAAGTCATGAGGTGAGGCAGGCATTATATCAAATAGATTTTCCTATTGCGGCCCAAGAATAATGCTTGGTGGTATTGTAACAGCAACAACACACACTGACGAGCCGAGGTGCGCGAAATGATGCTTCTCGAAAGAAAATTAGGAGCGCGATGGAGCTCCTCAAAAGGCCAGACCTGGAAATTGCGAATTTACGAAGCTTGAAAATTCAGTTTCCAACACACAAATTGAGTATAAATATTTTGGTGAAAAATATTGACTTTTTACTCAAAAAAATTCAGTTTTGACTGAAAAATTGAGTTTTTAAACTCAATCTACGAACCGAAATTCGGTACATAGAACTGACGTGAATGAATCCCTGGGTAGGGGTCGGGACTGGGGAATCCAGGGCATTTCCCCCAGCGGACATTTCCCCCATGGACATTTCCCCCAGTGGGCATTTCCCCCAGTGGACATTTCCCCCAGTGGACATTTCCCCCACCCTATATTTTTAGGTTATTTTGAACACAGTTTTCAAATAATTTGGAAAAAATACAATTTTTTGTTAACATTTTTTTTATTTTCTATAAAAAGGATTTAAGGATGTCCACATATGTTTTACGATAAATGAGTCAAATAATGATAAGATATTATACAGTAAGCTTACACAGTATATAGCAGTATTATACAGTCTTCTAGCGCATTTTAAAACAATATAGCACATATTTTACAATAAGTGTTACGAGAAAGTACATATATTATATAGCACATTTTTAAACAATATAATGGATCACATAGTGATAACATATAATATTCATATACATAATATATACTTTAACATTTTAAGAAAACATTATATCACTTAGTGGTAAAATAGAATATCTATTCACTTTAATTCAATTGTATTCTCATCAAATGGCTTCGTGACACCCTACGAACAGATAATGTTATGCTATATACCATGTATACATCTTTTATATTGTTTTAAAATGTGATATATACTGTATAATATCTTATCACTATGTGACTCATTTATCGTAACACATATGTGGAAATCCTTATATATAGAAAATAAAATAAAAAGATTGTGTTATTGCCAAATTATTTAAAAACTATTTTCAAAATAACCTAAATATATAGGGTGGGGGAAATGTCCACTGGGGGAAATGCCCACTGGGGAAAATGTCCATGGGGGAAATGTCCGCAGGGGGAAATGTCCACTGGGGGAAATGTCCGTACACCGGACTGGGCCTGCTCCCACTCGCCTGGCGGAGGGCGCATCGAGCCGGGATTTCGGCCTGGGGCGGATGGTGGTCGTCGGTAGGAGATGGGAATGAGCCATCTCCGTCTGGCTGTCTTCCGCTCCTGGACCGGAATAGCGTCTGAGCATTGGCAGTACTTTACTAGTATTGTGGTAATGTTTTGTGGGGTTAAATATTTGGGGGAGGGAATCATATATAATCCGGGGATGGGGTTATTATTTTTTTTATTATTTTTTGTTTGTATAAAATTTGATTGCTAGCCTCTCGGGGTCCTGTGATCAGCAAATAAAAATATTCTATTCATGATGTGAGCCATGCATCAAAACTGTTGTACACTTTCTTTTGTGCCGAAAGAAACGTCATTTGTCAAGAGTCTAAAACTTTCGCCATATATCCAAAATGGCGGCGTCCATCGCTCTATGGGAACGCCAGTCACGAAATCTGCACAAATGTGATACTAACGGGGATTCAGCATAGACATACCTTGTTTAGATGCGGGGCCAGAGCAAATTTGTACCCACCAGCAAACTTATCTTAAACTTCAAATTGAACCGCAATAAAGCATTACGCAAGAAACTGAAGCTAAATAGTAATGCTGTTGCTGATCTGGAAGTGAAAAGCCAGGACTGTCTTTTGATTGCGTTCAACACGTCTGTATTCGAACGGGTATGTGAGAGTCTTCGCTTAAGATATTGGCATGGTCTGAAAGAAAGTTCAACCCATAACACTCTCTGGACATTACTCAAAGATAAGCTCACCGAGGCTGTTACTCAAGGAACATTACAGCCCAATGGTGTACATTAAACCCTAAATCACTCTCTCTCTCTCTCTCTCTTCTCGCTGGTGTACAGCATCAGGAGAAGCTTGTCACCCTATCTGTGTATCGCACTTGCAATAAGCTCATGATACAGGGAAAGTACGCGACTCATTGTATTGTGCATGAGCTTCCTCTACTGCTCGATCGCAAACAGCAGTCCATTTCCAGTGCTGTTTCTCTTGACTTCCGCACTTTAGACGCTCCTAAAATTGAGAGGGTCTGCAACATTCTACTCCGCGATGAGGTCACTAGTTCCAGTCTACCACAGATAGCATTTTCACCTGTTCCCAAAATGAACCAGGCGGCAACCGACTCATCCCTCGAGTGCAATGCAATCACCATACTGCAGAACAGTAGTATGGTCAACACCCCGCCTCTGTCGGAGATAGGAGCGAATACTCCCTTGCCTAGCCCGGTGTCAGATGATCGGCAGGATACACCTGTAACTAGGAAACGACCCGTGGTCACTCGAGGAGCGTCTGCTTTTGGCCTTGAAGATGCTGGAGAACAAAACTGTCTAGACAGATCTTGCACTAAACTCCAACTTCGGTATGACTCCGCTATCCAGGACATGCAGACCCAAACAAAATACACCTGATCAGTTGAGGTAAATTCACTTCGCGATGATGTCGCCACACTATCCACCACGAACGAGCAACTCGTCATCCAGATCGATGGCCTGAAAAAAGACAATGCATGGCTGAAAGCCAAGTTAACTGCCATGGAAAGGAAAATAAAAGACATTGAGCGATCGGGTGTCAACGTATTTTCTCCACATTTACTAGATAGTCGTGCGATCAGTGAAGCTGATCGTCCCCCCCCCACTGTGGCCGAGACGACTTCATCAACTGTTGAGGCCTCTGATACCGTGGTTGGTTTGACTCCTCTCCAGACCAGATGCCCTCAAATGTGAATGTCCGAGAGGTAATGGGGTGCCTGATCCTGAACGTGAACTTAGTTCAGAGTGTGTGTCTGTTACCACCCCCTACATCCAACTGTCGCCAGCCGGTGAAACGGTGGTCAGCCGGTGGGGCTATTTCCGCAATACAGGCGTGGTGGTGTTAGCAATCTGAATTTCTTTCACATGTCTTGTGAGGTTATGGGCAATATTATTGGATATTCATTCATGAGAAATAACAGTCGTCATTTTAATCGTTAAGTTACGTAGCAGAACGCCTTGTACTTAAACACAGAGCACAGAGAGCGATGCTATTTTCGAGCGAAGTTTCGTTTTAAAGTTGTTCGTATCGCTAATAACGGACACTAATCGGTACAGATTATCATGCGTAATTATTCCTCATTCAATGCTCTTTGTATGTCACCCAAACTTCAATGAATTTAATTCGCGTAAGTACTGATATTATTGAAAAAAGTCACACCATATGCATCTATCCAGGCTATGGTGAACAGCATCAAGAAAAGCGCAACAGCCTTGTAGTAATAAAGCTACTCCGAATCAGGAAAAGGAGAAAACCGTAAATATCGAAACCGGCAATGAGCCTAAAATAGTCGATGCTACATCCACTCCGGCCGTCGATTCAACTAGGCTCTCTGAAGAGTGTGTTGATTGTAATGAACGTCCATTGAAAGGCGAGACTTCCTTGAACCAAAGGTCGAAGTACTTGTTGGGACAACAGAGAGAGAAAGATGGTTATAAGAGGAAAAATAAAAAAGAAGAGAGAAAACTAATGAACAATAAAAAGGTCAAAACGAATTACTCAAAATAAAACGACCTTCGATAAGTTAACCTTATATATCTTGGCTTGGGCAGTTTTGTATTTTATTGCTTTATACAGACTAAATATGGCTCAGTCACCAACTATCATTCAGTGGAATTGCAGAGGAGTTTGGCCAAATTTGAATCAACTCCAATTATTAACTCAAGATTATGAACCATCAGTTTTCACGGGGCGATGTAGGCCCGTAGGGACTAATGGTCCTGTCTTGTAGTCAGAAAAAATTGAGCACCAGCTCTGTGTCTTGCTAACACAGCAAAAGATAGAGTTGTTACATGACAAGAAAGAGGTCTGAAACTTCCTTCTTTAGAGTGTCCAGGTTTCTGTGTTTTTAATGTCCGCGTATAGTTACAGGTCTGATATGTTTTTATATAAATTTCCATTTATCTAATTTTATGCGTGTTTTCGTTCATTTTCCAGTGGCACTACTTTCGTGCTCAAAATATGTCGTCTGCTAAACCACAGATTTTGAGAGGCGCATGTTGAGTGATTTTGTGGGACTAACTCATTCTCATTAGAAAGCGTGTTTGGGCAGTAATTTAGTATTAAATAATACCAGTATAAGTGTAACAATGTGTAACAAGTGTAGAAAACAATGGGATATTTCACTTTGCCTGTATTCATTTACATTTTCATGAAATATATGTGTTGAGTTACAGTTTGGAATTTTCGCCATTTAAGCTTACCCCTCAAGACCTCTGCATTATCTTTTTATACTAAGTTTCTAAAATCCAGTAGTGGTCAAATCATTTACGTAATAATTTCCCTGTATTCAGAAATGTTTTCTTTGCATTCTACTTCTGACATATTCATGGAATGTTGCAAGCATTTCCCCCTGATCTACAGAAAGAGTTCTGCATATCACAGACATGCTGTGTTTGAAGCTGTAAGGTGACAGGGGAGATAACCAAATAGAATTTTAATATACTAGGGGTGTACTGACAGGGGGAGGTACATGAAACAATATGATGCCATGAGAGGATGCATCCCAGCATAGCTCCAGTCCATCTAACCATGAGGATTCGTCTTGTACGTCCGTCTGTTCGTACGTCCGTATGTCAGTACGTGAGCGAGATAGACGGAAAACGGTTCCACTGAAGAATTCCAAATTTGGTATGCTTATTTACCTAGTTAAGGACCAGAAGCCTTTTGAATCGAGACCTGATTGGGTGGAAACCTTGGCGGCCATCTTTAATTTTATGCAAAATGAATAATGATCCATATCTCGGAAATCATTCAACTGTTCAATACGAAAGTTGGTATCCATCATCGATACATCAAGCAACTTTCAATGAATTACCAAACCGGCTTTTCTGATTAGCTGGAAATCCTGGAGACCATCTTTAATTTATGCAAAATCGATAATGATACATATCTCTGTTACCATTCAATTGTTTTATATGAAAGTTGGTATACATCATCAATGCATACAGATACTTTAAATCGGGACCTGATTGACTGAAAACCTTGGCGGCCATCTTTAATTCATGCAAAA
Source organism: Hanleya hanleyi (assembly GCA_036873755.1). Classification (NCBI taxonomy): domain Eukaryota; kingdom Metazoa; phylum Mollusca; class Polyplacophora; order Lepidopleurida; family Hanleyidae; genus Hanleya; species Hanleya hanleyi. The sequence continues at coordinate 55,785 of JAVTVY010027166.1, forward strand.
ACTTTAATGATATATATCTCTGATATCATTTAAATGTTCTATACTAAACTTGGTATACAGCATCGATGTATCAAAAGACTTGCACTGAATAACCACATCAGTTCCTCTGAGCGAGGAGAAGGATGGGCGGCCATCTTTAATTTATGCAAAATCATTAATGATCTCTATCTCTGATACCGTTTAAATGCTCGATGTAAAATTTGGTATACATCATTGATGCATCAAGAGACTTACGACAAATGACAGTTCTGGTTTCTCTGATTGGGCGGAAACCTTGGTGGCCATCTTTAATTTATGCAAAATCTTTAATGATGTATATCTCTGATACCATTTCAGTGTTTTATACGAAACTTGGTATACAGCATCAATATATCAAGTGACTTTCAATTAATAACCACATCAGTTCCTCTGAGTGGCGGGAAGGATGAGCGGCCATCTTTAATTTATGCGCAATCATTAATGATCTCTATCTCTGATACCGTTTAAAAGCTCGATGTAAAATTTGGTATACATCATTGATGCATCAAGAAACTTATGTGATGAATATCGGTTTCTCTGATTGGACGGAAACCTTGGGGGTCATTCCTAATTGCAAAATTTTTGATAATCTGTATATTTGTGACTTGACTGCTTGGTGTTCCTGACATCTTGGTTCAAATTGAATACATTATGAATGTACCCAGAGCCGAGAGGTTTTCAGATGCGCAGCTTCGTATTGTTATTTACTGCTGAAGGATATGCTTTCGATTATCTGAAAAAAGTGAAAAATTTTACAAATACTGGTAACATGCAGTGAAGACATTATTAGGCTGGTTTCATAATAAATGTCTGTCCCAGCGGGTTTTTAATATATATATGTTTACAATTACACTAATGCACTAGAGACCCTTGTTGAGAGGAATGTGTGAGACTACAAGTATGGCTCTTCGCCATGAGATGGAACATCAAAGAGTTAGTGGAATTATTCCAACAGCCTATTTTACATTTAAATAGCCCCGTTTCAGTGCCTAAGGCCCTAGTTTGTCTCAACGAGATCTTTCTGAAGAAAGCAGATAAAGATAAATTTAAATTTCGCCAATACACACCTTATCATTCCTACGCTTTAGACGAACATGGAAAAGAGTTTTTTAGAAATATGCAGTCAATGTATTTGTCAGTACTCCGACATCGTTTTCCACCACTCTTTTAATGTTGCCTTTAATGGTTGCCTGTATATGGTGGGATTCTGCTGGCGGATCTTTCGTTCCGGAGGCTTGCCCGCTGTACAAACCATTGTGATTGTAGTTCTGTGACTTGTAAACATATTGGAGAATGAAGCGCTTGATCGGCGTCGGGCCTCTTCGGTATTTGTTCTGAATACGAACTTTCATCCTGTAAATGCTCACTAGTTTGGGCCGTTAATTTCTATCTGGCGGTCACATATTTCATCATTTTGCATCAGATGACTTGATAATGCTATTACATAATCGCTCTGAAATATTTTTATCTAATACCGCTCAAGCCGGTGCTGGGGGTCGTGTCCTTCAAGATGTCCACATTAACAGCTGCAATAAAAGCGTGACTGGGATACAAATATTCACATGGATAACTTATGGTTCTTATGATGTTTCTATGAATATGCAGTTAGTGTATTTGCCTGTAGAGTCATATGACTTTATAGTGAGAATAGGTTTTCTCAATGTCTTGTCAGTTTAGACACTAATAGAATATTAACGAGCATAGTGGAATATTAATGCACGGAAGACCACTGACTTTATTATAGAGTGGTTTCCCCTTGGTAGAGGGCGCTGATTACCCAATGAGAATAGCTTGCGGGCTGTTACTTCAATTATCAATATATACCAGGGAAGTTGAATGTTTGTCTATCGTCCTTCCTTCAACTCGTATTCACGTTTGCTTGGACACGCGTGAATGAATCCAGTGTGCGCCGTTGCGTAACGATTGTGGATCTATCAAATGGGCTATTCGCATATTGAGAGCCTGATGGACGTTTAAGATAAAAGAGGAAAGCAGTTTGCAAAAAGTGTAAAACAACAAATATAATTTGTTTGTGACGATATTTGGCAACATCTGCCATACGCCATATATTTTCTTTCACAATTCTGAAAGCGAAATCTCTTTTGCCTAAACATATTTACTAATAGATTTGCATTCAACCAACGCACATGCAGTTAAAATCTTGTTAATATATATATCACAGTTTGCTTTATTAATGGTAACACCAGAAACTTCACTAACTGCCAGTGATTGGAGAAAAATTGAACAACAAAAATATTGCACGAGATTTCATCGCCATCACCTGTACGAGATGTGCTTTCGATGTGCTGAATTCAATCGTTATATACTTTCATCGGTATAGTTATAGTACATATTGATAACTACACATGTAATGGTGTTTATGGCGTGATGCAAATTCATCACAACTGTGTCATTTCACATGTTCTACTGTGACGTCATTAATCTCACCCCAGATGAGCTCGCCTTCAATCAACAATTCCACTAAGTTTCAGGTATATGAAGTGTTATCTATAGCAGCAATCACCTCTTATCTACGATCCATCAGAATAATCATAACTTTTCACTGAACTGTCACAAGATAGTGATGCCTTCCTAACAAATATATTTATTCGCATTTCCCACAATTCAATATACATATCTGATTAAAAGCAGAATGATCTGAATGGATCTGAAACTTTTGATATCTCAAGGCCGTTTGCTGACCATCTGGCGCGAAAATAGCTTTCAATAGCGACATCATAATTCGACAATCTACGCGGTCGTCTGCGTGTTTTGACGGACATAGACTATTGATTTGAGAAAACCGATCCGATCCACATGACATCGTCACTCTCTGATACCTCAAACTCTGCAGCTTGAAGGTCACCAAACGGCCTTGAGATGTGAAAAGTGTCTGATCCACATTCCGTTTATTGATCCGTTGTTAATCAAACGGGAATGCGCATACTCTGTAGCCACGTGCTACCAAAGTGTACAAAAGGGAATACTCAGTGATTCTCATTGGCTAACACAAAGGCAAACAATCATCAGATTGGTGGCAATGTCGCTTGCATCTCTGTCAATCATATATGGTGTACAATAGGTGCCAGGCCAATCAGTCTCGTTGTCCAAGAGATGTATACCGCCATCATCACGGGCATGATTCACTGTCTTCAATAAATATACCAAGGCAAAGGGATAGATCCATTCAAGAGGGTGCCATTTGTATTGTACTGACAAAAATCCAGCCATGGAAATAGTCTTACCTTCCATTTAATGTGTCTTTACAGAGGTTCTGTGTTTGACTGGATGTTCTTCTAATTTTCTTCTCCACAAGCCAATAGGAATACACGATTTCTTAATGAAAATTTTAACCGACCAATCAAATGTTTAGAACTGAAAATTATCCCATGAGGCACTGGGTCTTGTATGCAAATTGTTCGTAATTTCCAAGTTAGCCGATTTTCATGTATCCATACACACATTTCCCAATACACAAATGTAGGAGTTCTTTGACCAACATCGAATCCCAAATCCCAAAGTCAGTTGCGTGAAAACAATATTCATAATTGCCTCGACTAGAGATCTATGGTAAATGTGTCTCTTTGTTTACCTTGCTCTGCATTCAACGCCAATGTGCATGCCCATCGTCCGTTCCAGAAACATGGCGCAAACCTTATTCCCTTAGCAAACAACACAACTATAGATGGTGCTGGTTCTCTCTGTCCTAAACACGCAACAGATACTGTCAAGAGCTAAACAAGTGATGGAGGCATAAATAATGTACATATTTCAACATATTTATGAGTAAATCTCTCTCTGTCAGGCTATATCTCACATCTTGTTCACAGTTGTAACATTCGGCAAACATGGCGGACAATAAGTGGATTAGTCGCAAAGCGGGATGTTGCGCATGTGCAATGAGTATCACCAGTTTCTGACGATCATATTTTTTGTAGCTAAATACTTTGACGGTTACATTATGGAGCAGCTCTTAACAGCTTCTTTTCGCAACTGCAGCTGTGCATCTTGAACACCACTAAAGCGTTTTCTTCTAATGAAAGACCTCTGCCTTTTGAATGTTGTTGGCGTGTGTCGCGTACCAGCTGACGAAAGTGCTGCCACCTCGAGGACGTCTGTGACACTACGAGGAGAGGCTTTAGCGGATGTTTCTGAGTATACGAGAGCACCTATCTGCTTAGCTAGGCTGAGACCCTGTAAACAAAGACAGCAAATGATTCAAATCTGTGAAATAATGAACTCGGGTTTTATAGCTGTAAGGTTATAAGTTTTTTCTAACTATAACTATTACTTTCATATGTGAAAACGATACAGCAAAGTTTTTTAACAAAACATATGTATCTTCAGCAACTACACTACAAGTCTTTTGGAACCAGGTAGTGTTCCACCTCGTCGACTATTTTATATGTTTGTGACTGACTGAGTGAGCCATAAGCATAAGCCATGTTTTATCGTTGATTACAATGTCCTCGATACCATAAAGGCCACAGATGAAATGTATATATGCTATAGCAGAAAATGAATCTTACCTGATCGTAGGACATGACTGTTTGTTTTATTTTCTCGGGCTTCGATACCGTTGAAGTATCTGTCCGGAGATCGCTTTTACAGCCTATCAACATTATAGGTTGATTAGGACAGTATTCTCGTATTTCTGGATGCCACTGTCAAAATATTAACAACAACAATCAATATTCGAAATTCAGGAGGGCTATCAAGCATGCAGAAAATATTTAAACATACACCATGGTCGTCTTTTTGTAATTGCTGAATGCGACGTAATCGCGTCAAACAAGTTATGCAACTTTGTAAAACGTCTAATTGAACGAATTAATCACCAATGACAGATGTAACTGAAATTAATTTATCTGAGTGGTTGTCTGACGGCAAAGCCGTTTATTCTCTGAAAAAACGTAGCATATGATACAGCGTGATGCCCTCAAGTTGTTATAAGAACCAGTAGCTGTATATATAATGTATTGCTAGGTAGTCAATGGAGGCCTGCAACTCTTAGTGGATAAGCCAGTGTGGAATCCCATTTCTACACTATGAAGCATGTATTTTGCATGAAAGAAATCAGAAGTCGTAGATTGCAACATAAACTCGGTATACTTCCTTCTAACATTTCAGTCTTTTATTAGCGATTTAATAAACACTATCGGCAAAATGCGGATTTCAAACTTCTCATACACCAAGATGACAGTGGTTATCATAAAAATGTGTTATATGTGATATAAAAACAGATCTCCATACCATATCTTTGTTAATACCATCAAGTGATGCAACCACCATGTTAGAGAATTCGCCGCGAATCGCGGTACCCCCCGTACCGGGGTAATACAGTCTCCACGAACTGGCTGGTTTCCAGCAACTGAGAAGGCATCGAGCGTTCGTGGAGACCTCACGTTTGAGACGCGACAATGGGTTGGTGTGACATTCTTCAAACGTGACGCTATTCGACAAATTCTTCCAACGACTCCACAACGACTCTGGTAATCGAGTTCGAAAAACCCCAAATGCAGGAGGACTTACCTCCCGACATTCTCCACATCCGTGGAGTTTTCACCATTCCCCACGCCCGCTCCTTCATTTACTAGTGGTTGTCCACAGACACGCGAATTCCCCCCATGTTCTGGTATTCTTGACGAATGTGAGTATCATGTGAGCATGGTAAAGACAAAGACAGAGGTGAGTGTATGCAGGTCGGTGTATGTCGCGTAGAACACATTTTGTGACCTTCACTATCACATCGTGGTGTATGAAAAAGTGGGAAATAATTTTATTCTTTAAAACGAACAAATAATTAACAACATCGATGAAGACACCCACTGCTAGTTATACCACCGTGGATCTCCCGATTATCTCCTTCCAATGGGCAACAGAAAAGATCACTCGTCAGAGCAAGTGCGACCATCCCCAACATCCGTTCAAATCAGCATTTCGCTGACTCAACTAATTTATTTCACGAAACTTCAGCTCTCCAAAACTTACTTTTGTTTTTACATTCTCCACTGATTCGGGATCGCCTACTGAGAAACATACAAGAACTAGGTCAGCATCTGTGTAGGAGAGTGGTCGGACTCGGTCATATCCACTGTCACCTGCAATATATGGATTATGGTACAATGAAGACACTGTTTTAATCTTTGTTATAAAGTAACTTTTCATGATTGAATACAGTACAATCTTAAACATGTAAACAAGGTTGTTGCGTCGAACATGGACGGTATCATGTTTGGTATTATGAATTAAGTTACGCTCATTTAATAAGAGTCGGGTCTACGTCCTTTATTTGCCAAGAGGCGCATATGTGTCAGTAGGAGTCGGCGAGAAACGAGGAAATTAAGGGACATAAGTCCGACGCGGTTCAAATGAACGTATATTCAAGTTTTCATGTTAGCTAAACAGTCAGAATACGGGGTCGTATATATTTGCGATGTGTTCATAAAAAATCATTTAAAATATCGAATTAGATTGTCAATTAGTTATTGTAGTAAATCACACGGGTAGTGTGACTAACGTCACAGGACCTACGAATTAGGGGGAGGAAGATGAATTGGGGGTCCAAGCGTAATGTTATAAGTCACCTAGATGACTTGGCGGTCTAAGCGTAATGTTATAGGTCACTTAAGCAAATTTTCATCAAAAGTAGCACAGCTCAGAACTTGCTGGAAACAGTGCCCTAATGCACATTCATACCAAACATCAAGGTTCTAATATCTTATTTTGCCGACGAAAGGATTCGGATGGACTCACTGACTACCGGACAATTTGCAAATGAGAGCCTACTTCGTAGGAATAATCTTTTTCAGTTCGGAAATCAGACAAGAATCAAACGCATTGTCAATCCAGCTGCTTTTCCGCATAAACTCTGATAGTGTTAGACTGTAAAAGAGATTCCACAAAGGCTTTTACTTTTAGCAGTCCGTTCAAATGTTAGATGCACAGACATACCCCGTACCAGCCCTGCATGAAAACGGGCTATAATACGGATCCCAGTACCTGAATCGCAGGTGGTCACTAAGTATAATCTTGATATAAGTCACGATATAGGGAGATATTTGTATCCGTCCTATCCCCACGAGACATTTAACACCTCACGTTGAAATGTGCGTAACACCTGGTACGCTCATAAAGCAGAGTATGTCCCTACGCCCCTTGCTCTCCTGGGAACAAGGTGAGTAACGGATGTATGCAGACAAGCTATTTCTGAGCGTAAAGAAATGTTTATCTCATATCAATCTCCAAACTCTTTTTCAACTGATCAAGGTGTACCCCTCCCTCCCAAGTGATTTATGTCGGGAACCGCTGTCGTACGTCTGACTTCTATGTGTTTGGATATTTTCAGAGATAAGATTCGGTTAACTCAGGAAGCAGAAGTTTCTCCCTCTCTTGATTCTGAATTGGATAAGGTAAACGGTTGCTTCAAAGTTGAAGAGGGCAGAAATGAAAAGTCAGTCAGAGAATGAAAGATTCAACGGTAGAATCTCCAAACACCCGAAGATTACAGGAGAGAGAGAGAATTGAGGTTTAATGTCGCGTTCAGCAATATTTCAGCTATATAGCTACGATCAAACAAAATTCTAAGTACTCAAGTCACTAACTTAGTAATGCAACGCATTAAAACATACACACATTAAAACTTATATAACAAACCGATTTCTCTCAAATAACCCAAGATGCAATCCTGTCTCACCAGACTAAAAAGATCTTCCAAAGTAGTCGCTCGATAAAAAGCATCTCTTACAATCTTGTACTCGTCAGATCACCGAAGTTAAGCAACGTTAATCTCGGTCAATATACTTGGATGCGTGACTGGGTGCTGTACTCGCTGGGCTGATCAGTGTCCAGGGTAATAGGAACAACAAATTAGATGTTGGTGAGATATGTAAGAGGTGGGGAAAATTCACGTCTGGCGAATAAAAAGCAACCACGCGAGTCCACGGGAAAGTTTCCATCGGCATCTCGCATTCAGACTAGAATACGGGGGGTTCTAAGACGTAGCTTTTGTATCTCAGACGCGCTTATTGCAGATGTTCATGTGGAAACTACGAAGTAACCAGGTGGCCCCTAACAACGGCTCAAGCGGAAGTAGATAGGCTAGCTCGGGAGCTGTGATGATAGATCAGCTCAATAGCTAACTCATCTGATGGCAATGGATGGACATCGCGGGCGTGGTCGACCTGCTTTCTGTGGAGGCTCTGTATTCTTATGTGAGCTAGAACGATGAAGCCAAAACTTTAATGATACATTACTTTGTTTTATATTTCCTCAGGTTTTTTTTGGAAAAAAATATACAGAAATTATAGAATCGAGATCTTTCGAGGGCAGAATCAAGGGAATATTCAATTCATTTAGATACATATTTTATCCCTTGATAAGGGAGAAATACAACGAGGACTATGTGAGTGGACACGCATCCTATATGCTGTGCCACACGTCCGGCGGATCACAGTTTACAGCTGAGAGATGTAAAATCCTTACACCATTAATGCGCGAGGTAATATAACTTCGCCGGAATAGGCCGAACAGTCGCGAATGCTGCGTTGCGTGAGATCACGAGGTGCTCGTCGAAAGACAGACACTATAGCACCATGTTGTCTACAGTGGAATTCCTTCATCGGTCTTTCCATCATTTCCATCTTAGCTTTCTATATTTGTATCTAATACCGCTTATGCCGGTGCTAGGGGCCGTGTGGTCATATCATCCAAGTTGCCACATGAACAGGTACAATAAAAGCGTACCTGAGATACAACACATATCACGAATCGTTAGATTCTTGGTATGTGCTTTAGAATAGGTTAACCGGAAGACTACACTATGAAGTCATGTGGCTCTGCCAGTATGTCGGCACCTCTTCCCACTTCCCTTATATGTGTTGTAATTCAGCCCAATGAGTGTATCTGGTCTCGATATGTGGAAGTGTTAAAGGGATACGGCATCGTTTGATGATTTCTTGTTTTGCACAGTACCACTAAATGGTATCAGCATAGTCAGTTTATACATTTTATAGTCGTACACAGAATTGATGAAAGGCATGTATCTCATAGAAAGGGTGCAAAGAGTATAATTTCTGAAACCTACGTTAAACCAAAGTAGATTGCACCTGTCAAAACCTGTCGGCAGTGCCTGGCTCTAGATTAGGAAGTTTAAGAAAACTCATCAAGGTGTACCCTCCCGTTCGAGTGATATATGTTGGGAACATGCTGTCATACTCGTGACTTTCGTATGTTTGCAAGCTGCAGAGATAAGATTCGTTTAACTCGGAAAGTCGAGTTCCTTTCTCTCTGATCAAACCATGATCAGGCGATGTAGAATCGGCCACACACGATTAACTCACGAACATTTACTAAAAAAAGAGCCAGTCTCAAGGTGTATTTCATGCCATGAACATCTCACGGTGAAACATATTCTTATCGAATGCATAGATTTTAAGATTGTAAGAGATTCTTTTTATCGAGCGACTACTTTGGAAGATCTTTTTAGTCGGGTGAGGGAGGATTGCATCTTGGGTTATTTGAGAGAAATCGGTTTGTTGCATAAGTTTTAATGTGTGTATGTTTTAATGCGTTGGATTACTAAGTTATTGGCTTGAGTACTTAGTATTTTGTTTGATCGTCGCTGTATGGCTGAAATATTGCTGAACGCGACATTAGACCTGAATTCTATCTCTCCTTCTTTCTCTCTGGATTCTGAGTTGGATAACGTAAACGTTTGCTCCAAAGTTGAAGGGTGCATTGGAGCGATATGCAAGAGGTGGGATGAACCGACGTCATGGCTTAACGAAAAAAACACCACAAAACACCGGCGAGGATTAAAAATCAAATGTGATCGAGTTGCTTCTTTTGGAAACTCTATAGTCTTATATGTACTGGAAAGAACTAGAATGAAAAAAAAGCGGAATTCGGAACCATGGTTTCTCTTTCATAACTTAACTCCCTCTGTACCGGCATTGTTAACAGTTTCAAGTCGGTATCAACACTGTCATGTACATGAATGAAGCGAAGATATACTTATCATCGCCTACGTTGGTTCAAAGTCCATAAACTCCAAGCTTTCGGACAAGATATAATATGTTGAAAATATTCTTCTAGAAATTCCTCATTTGTGCATGCCAATGACAGGCTATCATTGAACTATATTTCTATCGGTACGGTACAGAGAGGGTTAAGTTTTTTGTTTGAAAACTTAGGTTTTCGGTTCAATAACTGTGAGTTTCTGATTATTTGGACATTTGGCCCTTCCATATACGCAGTCGATAGAAGTTATTGGGACTCGGACGCACTGGCAACATTATCCATCTTCGCCGACCGCTCTCGGCCTATATATCCCACCAAGTCTATTATTACAGTTCAATATATACATCTTTGTTATATCTTCACCCATAATCCAAGGGTACTGAAGAGAAGCATAGATTTATACTCTACAGCAAACGTTTATTCTTCGCGATGGGAATCGATTGTATACAGGCCCAGGATACCTAGTTGCCATAATGGCGAATTATTGTAAATCGTATTTTATTGGTGCCAATATACTATAAAACTGGACAGACGTAAAGTAATTATAGTGGCATTCGCATCGGATCGCAAAAACCAATTTACCGCTGGTACAATTTTGGAGAATCGGAGTAAATCAATTTCTTTCATAGTTACAACCCCAGTAAGAAAGCAGGTCTTTCTATATCAAATATCTGTAATGAGCTACTTGTCCATTTCGAATCCCGAGTAACGGTACAATAAAATAAGAGAAGACCACTGGCTATTAAGAGGTTTGTATCACACGTCTCACTTCCGCCACTCCTGAATGTATCGTTAAGGCAATATTCAGCCGTCGTCCGTAAAATAATTCCGCGTCGATAATAGAAAGACAGTTCGTATGACAGTTATTCCAAATGTGTATGAAATCAAAATACTACAAACACAAGAAAGTTTCTTAGCTAGGAAATAAGGAATCGGATTATTGGATCATCCCGTCCTACAGTGTCCTACATTCTTCGCAACAGTTTGTTCATGAAACCCTGACCACGTAAGATAAACCCGCTTGGAAACTAGAAAGACGCTAGTTGACTAGCATAGCAACAATTATAATCAACGACGAGTCAATTATTAGTCACTCTCACGGTATGAAGAACCAGTCCAGAAAGGAAGTAATAATTCAGATCTCTGTCAAAATGGCAACTGTAGGCTGTCATAAGACGGCGAAGAAGACGAATGTTGGCAGCAGACAGTCCGTGGGTATCTGCAGTTAAGTAGTCGAGGTATATAATTACTGAGGATGTGGATGCTTTCCTCCCGGCTCATTACAACTGTCGGAAGGAAGATACATTCACGTCAAAAGTATATTTCTGTAGACATTTCTGGTGTGGTGACCATGGGCGTTTATAGCGGCGAACTTACTCCTATTATTCAGACAGATTTTTTAAAGACAGCGACATAGAGCGAGATTGATCGAAATCTCTCACCTGAGCGATGTCATGCACAAATGTCCAAAGTTGAAGAACTACAAAGCTGCATTGAAACAAATTTCCAACCATCTTATCGTATTCTCGTGTATCTATTTGCACAAGTGGGTGCACAGTTTACTTGAAGTTTGTAATTATTCAGAGAACTTTATAAATCAACCTCAGGACACAGCCAAGATGCTTTACTTTCGCTTTACGTAAGTTTATTTGACACTTGCGTGATGTAATTAATTCTGACATTTCGCCTATCTGACGTCATCTGGTAAATTCAAGCGTCTAGTCGGTCGTCGTATTCGGCCATTGTCCATTAATTAAAAAAAAATCAACAATCATTGTATGCATAAACATAGGCTATAGTGTCCTGCAAGAGAGAATTGGTCAAAAGTTGCCAATGATGCCGACCAAGACATCATGATGTTCCAAAAATATCAACTCCGTATTGCTGATCAGTATTTTTAATCCGTATGATTTTTGTTGCAAAGTCGTTATCTAGAGAATGATGTATCTCAGTCACGCTTTGACTGCGCCTGTTCATATGAATACCATAAGAATCTGATAGTACATGGGTTCATACGACCCCAAGCCCCGGGTTAAGCGGAATTAGACACAAGTTACGAAACGTAAGGCAATAAATCTTGCACGCTACGTTCGTATTTTGGTATCCGCATGCGATATGTATCGCAAAATGTTAGAAACTTTTTGTGGAGACTCTTGGTGGTATAGCCCTGTTTTGTAAGTTTCTGCAATACTGTTTTGTGACGTCGATTGAAGTCGTCACATTTAATAAATGATCTAGCAAATGCTACTAGGCGAGATATGTATACGCCATATGCAGATCCCACTGGAATATTGCTGTCCAGAAAGGGATAGTTGATATCGAAACTGTAATCATCTCTTTTGCAGCAATCAGGGGGAGGGAGAAGGCCCGCTTCATTTTATAGAAATATAGGTCTGAATATGATGTGCCGTTAGGGTTATCTGTAATTTCCTTCAAATCCAGTGAAGGTGGATATATATCCTTCACTGCGTCATTTATATAGCGATCATCCACAGCGAGAAGATAGAGCGTTTGATGAATGAGAAGGAACAGACTTTCGATTAATCGGTTTCTGAAAGCGAGGGGAGCCAAAAGGGGTGCACAATTAGTACCCATTGGAATACTTGTGTCTCCGACATGAAATGTTAACGCAGCCTGTGTGAACATATCTTCTCTGTCGATTTTTTCATCAACAGTGCCCTTTCTAATAGTTACAGGACGCCGCGAGACAATGCAAGCCAAATATTGGCAAGGTATTGTCGAGGATACAATAAGGCGCCAATATTTGGCAAACGATTGAGTGTGAAGCTTCGCCTCTTTTGAACGTATCCGGGGAAAAGAGGTCAGCCGTTGTGTATGCCTGTTGGAATCCCGTAGACGGTGTTATATTTGGGCGTTGGCCATTGGCCGTCCATTAACAACGTTCACTGACGGACCAAAACAACATTCCGCCCAGATCATAGATGATGCTTTTCTTCAGGTTTTTATTGTTATGTCCAAGTACACAGACGCTGATTTTGTTAATTGCCAAAGCAAATACGATCAACCTGTGACAAGACGCACAAAAATTACATAAAGCATAATTGAACTAATGGAATGCTTAAATACTTTTTTATGTCTTGCTCGTATAATAATTGATGTGGACACACCAATTCTCAATAATTTGGATGGGAAAATGTATTTAGTACTCAGTACATCGTCTCTACCTTGTGAATCCACTCACACAACAATCACGATTGTGAACGATTTCTTAATTTTGAGGTCGCAATGGCCTTGGGCTTTGGCCTTTTGACTCCAATTTGGGTACAATACACATAGTCTCCCCCCCCCCCAAAAAAAAATATGTCCGTTCATAAAAAGTGCTATTGTCATTGATCGTTAATGAGCCACTCGCAAAAAGATGTGACTACAGAAAACTGTTAGAGATATGCATCCCACGCGAGCGGACGGACAGACAGATGAAGGAAAGTACCATAAAATATAACGTCAGCTTTCGTCGGGCGTATAAAAATAGCACAGAATTCTATTCATTCTATCGAAATTAAACAGCATGACCTCGTCATGTTCAATCGTTCATCGAATTGACGTGTGCGTTTTTCGGAAGCCTTGGTCGAAATCTCACTCCAATTCAATAAATATATTTATATTGTGTTAATGCCAAAAGCATAGGTAATTTCCCTTCTTCTAGTTCGCCTGGCATCAATGAAATACCAATTCATGATAGTTTTGCTCTAATACGTTTTCTAACGACAAATGCTCTAATTCGCGCAAACAAAGGATCTATACCTCCCAACCCAGAAGTTTATTTATAGAAATACCAGAACAATATAGGTCTATGTTTTCTTGACAGAAGAAAACATATAGGAACGGAAGCTCAAGTATGCTGTAGTTTTCAAAAACTAACAAAAACATCTTTGTTTATCATTTGTTGAGGAAAAAAACTTAAAGCTCAACATCAACTGATTTGTCGCCCGAATTATATCTGTCATGCCTGAATGCTTTTAGTAAGAATAAATGGGACAAAAACTGCTTTGAGTTTGGACAGCTTCATTCTGATATCTGACTTTAACTAATTGCCATACCAAAAGGTTGATCTGTATATCATAAGACGAAGAAAACTCACAGGATGTAGGCCAGTAAACCATGGCAATGTTCCCAAATATTTATATATCTAATCTGGATAAATATACAAGCGTGTAGTCCGTCATTCATATTTATTCAGCCGTCGCCATTCAAAGAATTTCCGCGTCCATAATCCAAAGTATAATTCATATGATAGCATTAGCGCCAACTTCAAAAATATATCATAGTATACATAAACATAGCCTAATTTCCTGCAAGGCAGAAGCGGTCAACATTTTTCACTCGTGCCGGCAAGACGTCATGATGTTCCAAAAATATCGAATCCGTATCGCTGATCAATATTCTGAATCCATACGATTTTCTTCAAAGTCGTTATCTAGAGTAGGATATATCTCAGTCGCGCTTTGGTTTTGGATGTTCACATGAACACCATGAGGATCTTGAAATACATCTGTTCTTTCTCCCATCCTGTTACCATAACATCCCAGCCCTACATCGCATTCTTGTTGCATGCCTCTCTCACAGTCTTCGCGTTGAGCCTGTAAGTTGGGAATGTTTCTTGACATTCATTTAAAATTGGTGATACTGCATGGAGATTGAAACTACCACAATAATATATTTTGTAACTGTTCCAAGATTCATCGTGCATCAGCAGAAAACTGTTCAGATTTGATTGATTTCCAGGGCACCACAATTAAGGCTTCACATAATTAGGTTCAAAGACCATTGGGTCGCGAATGAGTTCAACTTAATGAGTTCAAGCATAATCATGTCTTCTTTTGATGCCAAAGGTTGAACAGATTGAGGCCGAAGTTAGCAAGTCAAGATCATGTTAAGTTGCTAATTGGTTGTCGTTAATGTACTAATTGGTTGCTGAGCTTTGCTTACAAAGAACGTGTCTGTGAAATATGAACGGTCCTTAGCAATCGAGCAGCACCGCTAGAACCCAAATGAAGAAGTTCACAGCAGATCAATTAGCCAACGATTCCCAGCTGGCATCAGTAAATCGGAAAATGGCACGATGGGATAAATAACCGTAATGGTATGGAAACATGTGCTGTGGTATCGAGTTAGGACAGGTAGTGTTCGCTTAACCTATCATCTGATGACCCGAGCAGTCGGTCAGCCATAGGCCAGTGCCCCTGCGAGTAGATTAGACTTCGGGTGGTTTCGTGAAGAATCCTATTCCTATATATACTATCTGGCCCGTTAAAAGAAAGGGGTGGAGGAAATAATGAGTAGCAAGAGCCAAAACTACAATATACACCCGCACAACACACCGTCTCCCCCTTACGTATCCTCCAACACACACAATTTTGATTTTTAACGATTTCCTGATTCTGGGGGTATCAGTGACCTTGATCTTGAGATAAATTGAGATAGGCTCTTTGCAGAGTTTCGGTAAAACATCTGAATCTGGATTTGTTTGTGAGTGATTACTAAACAACAGTGCGAGTTTTCTTTAATTCCACTTATCTACATATGTAACAAATCTGCCAGATGGGTGTCTTATTTTCAGGCGCTTAAGCAAAATGACAGCTAGTACAGGGTACAGGGTCACTGACATGCCCCTTTTTCCCCACTGGAACAGAGGAGTAAAAAGAATGTGATGTATTGTACCACCAATGACGTGTAAGCGGATCGTTTAATCGGATCTCATACAACGTTGCCATCATTAATTAATTCTTGCACCGTGTTAATTTGGTTAAACAGAGGGTGTGATTTCTGAATTCCAATTAGAAATTTCGAATTCTTCGCACGTAGATAACTTTTTCTGTATAACACGGATATATCTTTGTTTGAATTTTGCAAGTCCAGAGCTTAAGCCCATAAACCCCTCTGTGTGAACTGCATGGGAGCCACACACGTGTTTTTCTAGGTGTCCTTGCTTGGCTGTAACAACATTGTCGTATTTACTAGACCCCTGGCCTTTCAATAAAAAAAGCATTAAACGGAGCACGAATTTCAAATCGGCTTAATACTCTGATCATAGATAAGGCTTAAAACTACGTGGAAGGCTTGATAATTCGTTTCTCAAAATTTGTTTCTAAGTCGTTTAATTCCGAACTCATCCTCAGGTAAACAAGGGGATTTCAGTTCGAATATCACAGGTTTACTCTGGTTTGTATCATAAAAAAAAATCACAAATTTTTCTAGTTTTCTACCTTGGGCAACCAAAATTTCTTGGATACGAGCTTTGGTTCATCGGGCTCACAAAATTTGTAGCAACAAAACTTGCAGCAACAAAGATGAACAACTCGTCAAGAAATAAATGTCTAAAGTGAATAGGTTGTTGAACGTTAAAGTTAAGATCATTGTCCTGTTCTACAATACTAACACGTCTTACTTCACTTCTATGAAGGATCAAATTGTTAAAGAATTTCAAAATATGGTTGTGTACTAATTCTCCTGTCCAGGTTGCTCTCAACAGTACACAGGTAAACTGAAAGATGCCTTATCACAAGAGCTAAGGAACATGCGGACATGACTGAAGACAATAAGTGAGATTTTTAACCATGTTAAAAACTGTGAGCATTTTGACCATATTATGAGATTGTTCAGCATGCCTAACTCGGACACCACGTTTGTACCTAACCTTCCTCAGATTATTTTTAACAACATGAAAGTCATAAATAAATCCCAGCATTGATCAGAATTATTATTTAAAGAAGCGTTTGCAATTAAAAGCAACAAACCACAACTTAATCATGGACTGAAAGCTCCAAGACAGTTAGCTTTGTTTGATTGATAAAACAATAAAATCTGACAAATGTACATTATATTGAACTGGTCACTTCCCTATGTATATACAAACATGTGTCAGCTTTAACTGGGTCTTTGTTTATTGCCGTCACCGCTTTCTGTTTAATGGGCTATCCCCTTGGAGGCAGTTTTTGCACCCCCGTGACAATTTGTCTTCTGTACCAATAAATATACAAGATAACCATAATAAACTATATATTTTATGAACGCGTATACCGTAGGGATTCCATCTATATGATTTGTATAACCGACACTGCTATTTTGTAGCAATTATTCCAATTTAAATTAATTCAAACGAAAACAATGGCGTCCATTTTTCAATTTAAATTTCATGAAAACTGTTGATTTTGTTTCAACTTTGATGGTATACCTTGATAGGAGACACCTTGAACTAGTAAACTTTATCTCATTTTTTAAAATTTTGCCTGGTTTTGTTTTTACATCAGTTTCACTAAAATAAATTGAAAAAAACGTACTATTTTACGATAATTTGTCTTTAAAGTTGAATAATTAAAAAACAAAGCCAAACTTACAAAAGTGAGATATCGTTTACTAGATCATCTTATAAGTAATAAGCATGCCAAATTTCAAAAGCGTAGCATGGATACTTTTCGAGAAATAAACGTTTAAATCTCGGATTTTGTAAAAAAATGAAAGGCTAGAAATCGAGCAAAATGTGTCCAGCTAAACATCTGAAGAATTAATCCTAATTTTTTGCTTGAATTATATTGTCAAATACATTTTTTATCTGTCTTATGGGACCTACTCGAATTCCTATTTATTTTTGATAACTATTACACTAAGTTTATTCATCAATGTGCTTTAAAATCCAATTTAAACTTTAAAAACTTGCTAATCCTTGTTCAGGTGAGAAATATTAACATCTTTACTAATTACTTCACGGCGGGTGTCTGAGTGTCAATTAACAATACAATAGGCACTCAGACAGCTTTACACGACTTACAATAGACAGTAGCGTGAAAGGTTAGTCTCTTCCCAGCTGGATATCTGACCACCTAAAAGGCAATGTATTTAATGTTTTCAGTGCCTCAGAAACTAATATTTTTTATCCTAATATTGAAGCACTTCTAGTTAGAATTTTGATTTCATTTTTTCACCAAATGTTAGACAAAATAGTGAATATTTGAATGAAGAAATAAAACAAAAATGACCAATTTTGAGCCTCTAAGGGGATAGCTATCCTTAATCCCACATACTGTTAATTCCTTCTATCATGTATCTTTTTATGTAATGCCACAACAACTGTTTATATTGCACATAATTAACATTGATGGCATTTTTACAACCATATATGTTTATTCATCACCGATTATTTCAACACCTTACCTGTATATATACCGTTAGGTTTCTCTGTAAAATTACTTCTGACGATGGTTTGAAAGAATAAACCGAAATATTGAGTCACAATGGATTGCTTGTCATTCTTCGGAGTGCTTACCCTGCTTTATTATGCAAAGCTAGCCAGTGGAAATTCTAATATTTGTATCATCAAGCTTTCTCTGTTTACACCTGAAAATGAGGTTTGGGGGAGATAGAGAGAGAGAAAGGAACAATTGAGATGAACAAAGAAGTCGCAGAAAATCGCCATCCATAGAGCAAAAACACGTACCGCATGTTGATGCATTGCAATATTCCGATATAAGAAATTCGAACGTTATATTCTTTTCAAGGAATATTGTACTGAAATAATGGTAAGGTTTATATATAGGGTATGCAAGCTATAGCGAGTGTCATAACTCTCATATTAAATTGCTACGAGTGTAAAATTCTGTCTATCACATAACTGTTTTAAAGCAAATAATAACGCAATAATTAGAAAGATTTCATTTTCAATTTTGTCAAAAAAAATTCTTGTCTTTGTTTTATTCCCAGTGAAAAATCTGCCCTGGCTCAGGTGCATCACAAACTTAAGATTGCTGTATACGATAAGCCGATATAGTTCCAACATGCAACATGCTTGAGTCTGAGCACCTCCATAGGCTGATCAGTTTCCATATAATTTCAAAATATCGTATACCATTTCACAACAGAACGCAGTAAGTATAACGTGTTAATAAGCTGTTCTTCATACATTATTTATTTTGGAACATGTCATGCCACGATTTACACTCGAGTTCGCTGCATGTCATCATGCGCGAGACATGTTGGCGAGTTCTCAGCGAGGTGACGACATGCTAGGCTGAATACGTAATCTGAGTGAAGTTTCTAATTATCCAGATCTATTGCAAGGAATAATCAAACATCGGAAATATTTTATGCAGCTATTGCAAAAGAATGAACAAACGTTTAGTTTCGAGATCTGACGGGTTACGGTACCCAGAGTGGCGAGCTGGCTCGATTCGCCGAACAACAATGACACATTTCGTGGTAAAATTTTATAAATGGGAAAAGTAGTTCAGTAACGTCACGATCAAGCGTAGTAATTTATTTTCTCACGCTACATGTATCATCCAATCAGCGTGTTTGAAAGTGTTTTGTAACTAGTTACATATGAAAATTATGACATAGGCTTTTATGAATGAAAAGTACTAGAGTTATGTGATAAACATAATGTTCGAAACTGCAGTCGGAATATAATAATACAGAATGTCAAGGTTAGTTGTTATGTTTTTTATACCACTTCCCCACATGAGAATATAGTTGTACGGATGTGGATATGCATTATCGTAACATCTACATTACCAAAATGTCAATGTCACTCGGGGCCTGACATACCACTTTGTTTATTTATTAAACTGCACCGTAAAATACAGCTATGCAGTTTAGGTCATGGGAATGTTATGTAATATATACAAGTGTATCTCACGCACTGATGACTTTTCGTCAGATTTCATCTAACCCTAGTTTAATGACAGTTGAATCGCATATACGGCAATATTCTGGCGAATCCATTAACTGTTCTCGAGTCAGCTTCAGTAGGCATCAATAAACTAGGCTCTTATGGAAAACGATGAGGGAAAATCAGAAAAAAATGCATCACCATCGTGATTACAGTTCAGTGACGGCGCGTTAACTCTTTATATTGATGAGGAATCGACACACTCGCGACTTTATCTTACTTGGACCATGGAGCCTACTGGTGGGTCTTCCATGTAAGGGATCACGAAATGCGGGATGTAGTAGTGAAGGCAGTGTGAGACCATTTCCAAGGACGACAGTTTAGAGCGACAGTTTGAAATTTTAATTTCTGCCAAAAACAGCAAGACTTTGAGCAAACCTGAAAACATGGAAGTTAAGATACAGAAGTATAACCAGTTTTAGACTGTTATCCCTGGAACGACAGATTGCTGCGATAGTTTGAAATCATTTTTCCTGAGCGACAGATTGCAGCGACACTTTGAGAGGGTATATTCTCTCGGACGACAGATTGCTGCGACAGTTTGGAACCATTTTACCTGAGGGACAAATTGCAGTGACAATTTGACAATGTGTATTCTCTCAAACGACAGTTTGCTGCGACAGTTTAAAACTGTTTTCCCTGAGCGACAGTTTGCAGCGACACTTTGACCGAGTATCTCCTGTTTGGAGATGCATTGGACATGCCAACACTGGCACCTTTCTACACTTGTCAAACCTGACCGATTTTCTCGTAACACTTCCTATGAATGAAAACTATTGATGATAGGGAAATGGAGAAATGTGAATGGACATGCTATATTCTGTGGGACGACAGATTGCTGCGACAGTTTGAAACTGTTTTTCCTTTGCGACAGTTTGCAGGGACACATTAATACCATTTTTCCTGAGCGACAGATTGCAGCGACACTTTGACCGGGTATATTCTGTGGGACGACAGATTGCTGCGACAGTTTGAATCTGTTTTTCCTCAGCGATAGCTTGCAGCGGCACTTTGGCAAGGTATATTATCTCGGACGACAGATTGCTGCGACAGTTTGAAACTGTTTTTCCTGTGCGACAGATTGCAGCGACACATTGAAACCATTTTTCCTGAGCGACAGATTGCAGCGACACTTTGACAAGGTGTATTGCCTCAGGCGACAGTTTGCAGCGACACTTTTGAAAGGTATATTCTCTCGGATGACAGATTGCTGTGACAGTTTGAAACCATTTTTCCCGAGCGACAGTTTGCAGCCACACTTTGACCAGCTATATTCTGTGGGATGACAGATTGCTGCGACAGTTTGAAACTGTTTTTCTTGAACGACAGATTGCTGCGACAGTTTGGGACCATTTTTCCTGAGCGACATATTGCAGCGACACTTTGACAAGGTATATTCTCTCAAACGACAGATTGCTGTGACAGTTTGAAACTGTTTTTCCTGAGTGACAGATTGCTGCGAGAGTTTGAAACTGTTTTTCCCGAGCGCCAGATTGCAGCGACACTTTGACCGGGTATATTCTGTGGGACGACAGATTGCTGCGACAGTTTGAATCTGTGTTTCCTCAGCGATAGCTTGCAGCGGCACTTTGGCAAGGTATATTATCTCGGACGACAGATTGCTGCGACAGTTTGAAACTGTTTTTCCTGTGCGACAGATTGCAGCGACACATTGAAACCATTTTTCCTGAGCGACAGATTGCAGCGACACTTTGACAAGGTGTATTTCCTCAGGTGACAGTTTGCAGGGACACTTTTGGAAGGTATATTCTCTCGGATGACAGATTGCTGCGACAGTTTGAAACCATTTTTCCCGAGCGACAGTTTGCAGCGACACTTTGACCAGCTATATTCTGTGGGACGACAGATTGCTGCGACAGTTTGAAACTGTTTTTCTTGAACGACAGATTGCTGCGACAGTTTGAGACCATTTTTCCTGAGCGACATATTGCAGCGACACTTTGACAAGGTATATTCTCTCAAACGACAGATTGCTGCGACAGTTTGAAACCGTTTTTCCTGAGCGACAGATTGCTGCGACAGTTTGAAACTGTTTTTCCCGAGCGACAGATTGCAGCGACACATTAAAACCATTTTTCCTGAGAGAGATTGCAGCGACACTTTGACAAGGTGTATTTCCTCAGGCGACAGTTTGCAGCGACACTTTTGGAAGGTATATTCTCTCGGATGACAGATTGCTGCGACAGTTTGAAATCACTTTTCCCGAGCGACAGTTTGCAGCGACACTTTGACCAGCTATATTCTGTGGGACGACAGATTGCTGCGACAGTTTGAAACTGTTTTTCTTGAACGACAGATTGCTGCGACAGTTTGAGACCATTTTTCCTGAGCGACATTGCAGCGACACTTTGACAAGGTATATTCTCTCAAACGACAGATTGCTGCGACAGTTTGAAACCGTTTTTCCTGAGCAACAGATTGCTGCGACAGTTTGAAACTGTGTTTCCCGAGCACCAGATTGCAGCGACACTTTGACCGGGTATGTTCTGTTTGGAGATGGATTGCACATGTGAACACTGGCACCTTTCTACATCCCTGAATGCTGACCTAACGATTTTCCAAAAGTTAAAGATGGGCTCCAAGGTTTCCGCCCAATCAGGTCGAAATTCAATAGCCTTCTGGCCACTGACTAGATAAGTGAGCATATCAAATTTGGAATTGATCGGTGATGAAACCGTTTTGCAGAGATCTCACTATGTACATGTACGTACGGATGGCCGGAAGTACTTGATAACGACAATACCGCTAGAACAGTGCTTTGAAAGTCAACTTCAAGCACACTCATGACGAACACTCAGCTTTGACATTAGCCTAGTTATGCTTTGATGGAGAAATTATCTGACTTGTATAGCTGAAATGACCCTAAACCTGATAGTTACGGAGCATACCTAACCCTAAGTCCTAATCCTGCTTTGACACTTGACCTCACATACATTCCTCCCTAACACCGCTTTGACACTCGACATCACGTACATTCGTCCCTAACACCGCTTTGACACTCGACCTCATATACATTCCTCCCTAACACCGCTTTGACACTCCACCTCACATACATTCCTCCGTAACACCGCTTTAGCACTCGACTTCACATACGTTCCTGCCTAACACCGCTTTGACACTCGACTTCACATACATTCCTCCCTAACACGGCTTTGACACTCGACCTCACATACATTCCTCCCTAACACCGCTTTGACAGTCGACCTCACATACATTCCTCCCTAACACCGCTTCGACACTCGACTCCATGTACATTCCTCCCTACTCCCTAACACCGCTTTGACACTCGACTTCACATACATTCCTCCCTAACACGGCTTTGACACTCGACCTCACATACATTCCTCCCTAACACCGCTTTGACAGTCGACCTCCCATACATTCCTCCCTAACACCGTTTTGACACTCGACTTCATGTACATTCCTCCCTAACACTGCTTTGACACTCAACTTCTCGACTCCATGTACATTCCTCCCTAACACCGCTTTGACACACAACCTCACGTACATTCCTCCCTAACACCGCTTTGACACTTGACTTCACGTACATTCCTCCCTAACACCGCTTTAACACTCGACCTCACATACATTCCTCCCTAACACTGCTTTGACACTCGACCTCACATACATTCCTCCCTAACACCGCTTTGACAGTCGACCTCACATACATTCCTCCCTAACACCGTTTTGACACTCGACTTCATGTACATTCCTCCCTAACACCGCTTTGACACTGCACTTCAGATACATTCCTTCGTAAGAGTGCTTTGAAAGTCAACTTGAAGCACACGCATGCAGAACACCCAGCTTCGACATTACCCTAGTTACGCTTTGGTGGAGAAATTATGACTTCTATAGCTGAAATGACCCTAAATCTGATAGTTATGAACCATACCTAACCCTAAGTCCTAATGCCGCTTTGACACTCGACCCGACATACATTCCTCCCTAACACCGCTTTGACACTCTACTTCACGTACATTCGTCCCTAACACCGCTTTGACACTCGACGTCACATACATTCCTCCCTAACACCGCTTTGACACTCGACCTCACATACATTCCTCCCCAACACCGCTTTGACACTCGTCTTCACATACATTCCTCCCTAACACCGCTTTGACACACGACCTCACGTACATTCCTCCCTAACACCGCTTTGACACTCGACTTCACATACATTCCTCCCTAACACCGCTTTGACACTCGACCTCACATACATTCCTCCCTAACACCGCTTTGACACTCGACTTCACATACATTCTTCCGTAACACTGCTTTGACACTCGACCTCACATACATTCCTCCCTAAGACTGCTTTGACAGTCGATTTCACATACATTCCTCCCTAACACCGCTTTGTCACTCGACCTCACATACATTCCTCCCTAACACCGCTTTGACACTCGCCCACATCTGAGAGAATAGCAGATGACATATATTGCATCCTGTTGGATTGTTTTGATCTCTGATGTTGATAGCCGTGTTTGTTTTGACTTCACAGTCGAGGTTGAAAGACATGACCCCACCAGTTCTTCCCCGAATGAAATAGACAGGTCAACCGCTTTGTCTCAAACTGTCGCAGCAATCTGTCGTTCAAGAAAAACAGTTTCAAACGGTCGCAGCAATCTGTCGTCCCACAGAATATAGCTGGTCAAAGTGTCGCTGCAAACTGTCGCTCGGGAAAAATGGTTTCAAACTGTCGCAGCAATCTGTCATCCGAGAGAATATACCTTCCAAAAGTGTCGCTGCAAACTGTCGCCTGAGGAAATACACCTTGTCAAAGTGTCGCTGCAATCTGTCGCTCAGGAAAAATGGTTTCAATGTGTCGCTGCAATCTGTCGCACAGGAAAAACAGTTTCAAACTGTCGCAGCAATCTGTCGTCCGAGATAATATACCTTGCCAAAGTGGCGCTGCAAGCTATCGCTGAGGAAAAAGTTTCAAAGTGTCGCTGCAAACTGTCGCCAAAGAAAGAGGTTCAAACTGTCGCAGCAATCTGTCGTTCAGGACAAATAGTTCCTAACTGTCGCAGCAATCTGTCGTCCGGCAGAATATATCCTTTTATATTCTGCAAACTGTCTCACAGGGAAAAGAGAGCTCAACTCTGACCCATTCACTACCCTTATAATTGTTTCCTTTTGTATTGTTGGGGGGAGGGGCCCCATTATTCGTTTCGTGATCTCTTACATGGAAGACGTATTCTGCAAACTGTCTCACAGGGAAAAGAGAGCTCAACTCTGACCCATTCACTACCCTTATAATTGTTTCCTTTTGTATTGTTGGGGGGAGGGGCCCCATTATTCGTTTCGTGATCTCTTACATGGAAGACGTACCAGCCTACTATAGTCTATAGTAGGCTCCATGCTTGGACCGTCAAGTACGCTGTTTCGCGAAGGGTTAATGCCTTGACATTTTCTCAGTCCACCTTCAACTTCAAAGAGGGAAATATGCCCTCACACACTGATTGCTTCAACTTGGGAGATTTGCCGCTCAATTACGCTATGTGGCAGTTCGTTTGATTGAGAATACCAGCAAGTAATTTGGTGGAATTGAGAAGTATGTACCTACATTCAAAACTCAACAATGTGACAAGCAGTCGTGACCGGTGCCGAATGTAAACTTTACCTTGGATTATATGTTTCGTGATCATGTTTTTAATTGAGATAAACAAGGATAATGGGCCGTGAGATTAAACGATAACATGCAAGGATTCCTAGGACTCTACAAGATGACATTTACTGCCTTGGTAACCAGACAAACCATTACAAGGACCATATATCAACATACATAAATTAACCTGAACGAAGATACGGGCTGCGTTTTGGAATATTATTCGATTGAAGAGAAACTCGGCTTTGACAGACATTTTGTTAGTTGGTGATGGCTTTGTTAGCAGGTCTTTGCATCTTATTAAAGTAAAGTCATCAATTACATTTGACGGAGAGATTGTGTGAGCGCCTCAATATATTCACACGAACAGGCACATTACGGTTGACTGATGTACACATAAAGCATTGGAGTAATAGACTCTCTACACACATACTTAGATATACAATGATGCATATTATTGATATACTGCTTGTGCATTAAATATGTTTACGTGGAGTAGAACTCAGAAGTTTGTCTATTTCTGTAATCATCTTATTATTGTCGGGTATTTTCCGGTCTCTTCTGGTTCTCAGTACAGACGCGAAATGAGAGAACGGCGCGTTGTCGGTGTCCAAAAGAAATAATTCTCAATACAAGGCAAACCATTCAAATCAATGTGTTTTGGCATACGTATTCCTGAATGAGTTATTTGAAGAATCCAAATTGGCTTGGATCATCTCTGCGCCGGTAAACCCAACCGCACTGATAACTCATTTATGTCGTACACTCAAAGAACTTTTGTTCTCTTGATAGACTGTTTGGTGGATAGGGAAATACAAGCGGTTGTATCGACAATGAACAGTCCTTGGATAAGGGTTTGGAAATATAACATCTATCTGCGAGCAAGCTGACATTTTGCCTGAATATACATCACAGCCAAAATGATGAACATCCGGCAAACATTTTAAACGTTTGCCTTGGCCTTACGCAAAGTTTACTTCGCATACAGACGAGCAGTCAACTGAAAACGTGCCAAAAGAGACATTTCAGCGTCTCACAAAACTGGAACACTCATTTATTCGCACGCTTCAGCAGGACAGAAGCCTACAAATCTATTCATGGACTCTGCTGCACCGAAACAGCCATCACGTTTCTAAGAGAACATATTGTTTTATTGTATATCAATCATATTGCAAAACTAGTCGGTTCCCTATCCATAAATCATTTTGAGCCGTACACCCACCCAATAATCATACTGTAGTGTCGTTGTATGGATAACTAACTAGTTCAAGGTCTACTGAACTCCCTACATTCATATCTTATCAATACATGTATAATGACGCCTATATTGTATCGACAATAAAATATACGGGCAAGCAAAGTCATTTCATTCACTGCGGGATTTGGCCTCTTCATTCATACATTTATCAAGTGACAATACATGCCTGGTACATACATGTATCATTGTGTACCCTGATCTAATTTTTATATGATTAGATTCCAGGGTACAAAAGTCAGACGCATTTTCACATGAACCGTTATGACCTGGCTGTTTGTTTAATATGAATATCTATGATCACTGGTGAGAAATGTAAGAGGTGGGAGAAATCGACGAAGTCCGGCGACTGAAAGCAACCACTTCAGAGGAAAGCCTCTCTATATAAGCTTGGTGTAAGTTTCAACTTGACAGTTTAAGACAAAAATTGCTAAAGAATTTTGATCTTTCGACCTTACATGGTAAAATCGGCATCATTTAGATAGAGATTTAGAGAACAGGCCACAATAATATGACAAAATATTGTCGGATGCAACACATTGAAGTTAAAGTTTATTTTAAAGATATATGCGTAATAAATGGCGGATTATTCCGCAATACAATCTGCTGCATCAGTACCTTTGAATGTTTGATATTGCGCAACTGTATACACAAAGGAAATGTGTGAACAGTTCAGTCATTCAATTTGATGCGGTTGGCAGTGGTTGGAGAAACCAGCTCTACCCATCAGCTGTGTCCACCAGAAGCTGTAATGTCGTCTGCCACGTAAAATGTATATCACCTACGAGAGATTGCTTAACTTTAAACCTAGACAGAAGATTTTCCATTCTTCTTCTTGATAACGCTTTGTCTGAGAGGGTTGTGGGAACACCGACAGACTCGCTGGTTATACAAGATTTCATTCGCTTAATTTCCGAAATCACTCGCCAAGGGAGGAAGGTTTATTCTATTTCGGAAATTACAACTAGATAAATTATTCTAGCGGACACATTTGCTGTAATGTCTATCGAAGAGAATGATCAGTATTGAAGACGCATGCATACAAAGGTAGTTCATTGACTCACCTGATGTATCCCATATGGACATCTTTATTTTGTATGTTCCTGATACTTTGTATGTCCCTGTGTACGTGTCGAATCCAGTTGGTGAATATTTCTGGAAGAGCAGAAAAATAGATATGTTATTGTAATGCCGGATATATAACACACAGGAATATACAGTAATTACTAAGAGACCGTACATTGATAATTCCCAATGAGGCTATCAAGTGATAACGATGTTCCTGTTCTCAAACCTGTCTTCGAAAAGATTGTGCATTACATAGTATGCATGGTACAAGGCGTTTAGTCAGCGAACGCGCACGTTGTGCTGTCATTTCACCACCACTTTACGATACCTATCACCGACTTTGTGACAAATCTGGGATGGAGATGCAAGAAATTTTTTGAACTGGTCACTATTTTCGAAGAATCTAGCAAATACTACTCTCTAAACTAATTAGATTGAGAATTAAATCTATCTGATTGGAATTAGTGACCAATCTATACGATTGAATATTTCGTCTATTACATTTTAAATTTCAATCTTGTACATTGAATTTTCTGTCGGCAACAGATTTATTTGATCGTTTTCAATCTATTATTTTCAATCCATTGAAATATTGGTCATTAATTTCTATCTGATAGATTGAATTCCAATCTAATTATTTTAGAGAGTGCCAGGTGAGATATTCTGACGTCATATTCAAATCGTTCTCGTTTCTGGAAAAGGCAATATCAAAATAGTATTCGTCTTCCTCGCCGTAAAGTCGAGGTATTTAGGTTATGAGCTCGGAAATTCTTCACGGACGACGGCATGGACGCCAAATGTCGGACCTGACGCTTTTGTGAGACCCCTCAGACATACGGATCAGGCGATTAACGGGTGTCCATGGCAACCAATCTCAGGTCTGGATTTAGCTCAAAAGGGCAAATTATGTCATTGGTTATCACATATCGTTTACTGAAGAACTGGCCATTCAGAAATATTCCAGTCGCGAGGAATATACACATATATACACTATAATCATCACAAATCCTGGTATCCAAAATCATGATATAAGTCCCCACCGTTTGACATCTTCACGTACCAAGCTAAATACTAACGTTCCGTCTTTTTTTTCTTTTCTTCTAAATAGGACAACTTCTTCAACTGGGAAGATGCATTATTTCGTAGATAGCGAATCAAGAGAGGAGGTGAACCACATAATTTTCTTTGAAATCCAAATATGGTAAGCGGTGGTTGTACAGCTTTTAACATGAGATTGATCTAATCAAAACCCCTCGGCTTTCCCCAAGTGATTGTGACCCATGTGTAGTGTGAATTGGGGAAGAGATAGTTCTATGTGGGATGATCAAGATATACGGTTAGTACATTCAGGCATATAGGACAGAAATAGAAAATTATATATCTGTAAAGGGGCATAACTCTGTAAAATATGGGTCGAGGGGAGCCACTTTCGATAGGCGTCTGACTTAGCACTCTGTAAAATAAGAACCGAGAAGAATAAGCTGTACCGAACATGGATCTGCAGATTGAACTTGTACATTCAGCTACAGATAACAAAATTGGAGATTATTACATCCGAAAGGGGCATAACTCCATAAGCCGAGGCGAGTTATCCTTTGTTGGATTGTAGAATACAACAATATAAATAAGTTTCCAAAATATAGTAGCTATACCGAACACAGTTCTGCAGATATAGTTGGTTACATTCAAGCATATAGGACAGAAATAGAAATTAATAAATCAGTAAAGGGGCATAACTCTGTAAAGTATGGGCCGAAGGGAGCCACTTTCGATAGGCGTCTGAATTAGCACTACTGTAAAATAAGAACCGAGACAAATAACCTGTACCGAACACGGATCTGCAGATATAACTTGTATATTCAACTACAGATAACAAAATCGGAGATTATTACATCCGAAAGGGGCATAACTCCATAAGCCGAGGCGAGTAATCCTTTGTTGGCTTGTAGAATACAAACAATATAAATAAGTTTCCAAAATATAGTAACTATACCGAACACAGTTCTGCAGATACAGTTGGTTACGTTCAGGCATATAGGACAGAAATAAGAATTAACAAATCTGTAAAGAGGCAGAACTCTGTAAAATATGGGCCGAGGGAAGCCACTTTCAATAGGCGTCTGACTTAGCACTAGATAAATAAGTGTTGAAAATTTGGTGGTTGTATCTCAAGCGGTTTTGCCTAAAATGCGTTAACGGACGGACGGACGGACGGACGTACATGGCAACGACAATACCCCGAGGCCAAAATGGCCGAGGGGTAAAAACGGGAAATTGTCTTCGAAAAGTTTATTTGAATTTTGAAGTGGTTTTCCAGTCTAAATATATTCATAGAGCTCTGTTTGAGTCTAAATATATTCATAGAGCTATGACATCACACCGCATTCTGAAGAGAGTACGTGTAATTTTCGACTTCGTGTGTAAAGATGTATTTTTGAATGGTTTTCTTATTCAATGTGTGAGAGCTGATGAAGGTTTTTTTCCAAACCTGGTTCATCTCTTATCCTATATCTTAATTATTGGAGTATCATATACACGGTGCTCAAATGAGCTTCCTCGGGGGTAGAAAATAGACAAAATCTTTATTACATCAAAGCTCTCTCCCACTTCTGCAATTCCAGCTTGACAATATGCGTATCAGCAAGGACGTAAAAAGGATCGCTGTTATTCTTGGAAGAATAAACGAAACATGTAACCTAAAATTCGTAACTCAATAACGTACACCGTATAAACATTCCTCGCCGTGCCCATGCAATCGTACCCGGTAATAGATTACATCTCGCTGTTGACGCAGAAAGCCTCAACCTCCTCAACGATCTGGAGGATTCGATGATCCAATTATATCGAGCCGTCACTCGAGCCGAATTGGTCCACACCTTATTGGGGGATTTAACAGAAGATTTCTTCGCCCGGCTACTCTATGTATTCCCTATATATTACCCGGCAAGTCTTAGCCTCTGATAATACCTTCATCTCCCAACTCCTGACTTCTTTTACCCTATTTGGATCTGAACAATACGATGGTAATAGGGTGTTAGCTGGAGATAATATTTCACCTCTGCTGGATTGGACAGCCTTTTCTCCACCAAATGTACTAGAGATACAGTGTACAATATTGGTATTAGGAGGCAAACATCGAGAACAGTACTGCTAGATTTGAGAATATTCTATCGTCCACCGGAATTAGTCCGGTTTATCAAACTTGACCAATCAAAATATCAAATTTATGGTGGTGGGGAAATGGTAACGGCGCATATGACAATACACAAATCGAAAAACTGATATAATATCCCCACGCTCCCCCAGTTGGAATCTGAAAAGTTTTGTTCGACTCAGATGTGAGTAACGGCGCATCTTCGTTAGACTTACAAGTGATGGTGATTATCCAGGATCTGCAAGCAGGTCTACCATTTTCATTTACAAACTCTCTTGGTGCACACATATTCCACTCTTTGAACGCCATAATTCTATTTGGGTGGTTCATATCCAAAATAAACACTTCTAATTACAGTAAAACAGCAAAAAAATCCTATTTAAACAAACTGGATAGCTCATATTATTGTCCTTGAACGTTCGTTATTAGTTCTCCGTATATTATTGCTGGTTGGTACGTTTTTTCTTACCATCGAAGATAGCGGGGCTCATGCCCTCATGATGTCTGTAAATATTTCTCTTGAGTTCAGTATCTACTAGGAATATGTTTAAACTAACATCAAGACATTCCAAACACCGCGGTAGTTAGAAGTAGTGAAAATAATCAATCTTGTCGTATGTACCACAGGAAAGGCCCAATATTTCCCATATGGTCCCAATTCAACCACCCGCGGGATACAACACGGCATTACCACATGTAGAACGCGAGTGGGAAAGTAAATACTATACGGTACAAGAGAAGACGATTAATAGAAAAAAATTGTGCCATTTCCTGAAGTAATTTGTTTAAAAAAATTTATGTGTTACCAATTATTCCTTCATACATGGACGTACATTCCATGAAGTGAAGTGTTTGACCACTGCAGTTTTTTTGGCATAACGTGGAAACTAGCCAGCCGTAAATACAGACGATATTATTTGGCGAATTATTTCTCGTTTGTTCTTAATTCATTGGTCAAAGTTCACCACTGCACCAGATGTCGATACTAGACTCTCCTATTGTGTAGATTCTGGTTCCTGGTTGTGTTATGCCATCTTCAGCAAAAAGTACAGGAAATGTATTAGAAAACAACATGTATACATCCTCTTACTTTAGAAGATCTTTTTAGTCGGGTAAAAGAAGACTAGGTTACTTTAGGTTACTTGAGAGAAACCGGTTTGTTGTATAAATTTTAATATATTTTTGTGTGTTGTGTTGATTACTTCTGGATTGTTGGGATACTTGGAATTTTGTTTGATCGTCGCTATGTAGCTGAAATATTGCCGAACGCGACGTTAAACCGTAATTCTCTCTCTCCTCTTAACAGAAGACCCGATTGGCCAATGCTGAAACCTATACTGGTATGTCGCGATTTCTAACGAGCGCTCTCACAGGTCGATGATAGACGTGAACTCTAACATACCTCACTGGCCTAGTCAGTCTGTTGGGTTGGAGAAAGAGTTACTGTATCGGGTCCCAGTTGCGTACGTGTATGTATCACAATTTTGCTCAATTACGTGGCAGTGTTTTATTGTATCCATACAAACTATACATTTTCTGAAAGCCCTTGATTCAAGGAATCTAGATAAATAAATAACTTTCTCGAATTTATTACAAGGATCGATTTATTTAAAGATAAATGATGTCATTTAGAAAAGTATAGTCCTCAAAATCACGCGCTAATAACTCTCTCAGTTTTCATCAAACAAACTTGCTTTTCTGTAATAATGAACTTAACCATTTGAATAAAAGTAGGTTGCCTCAGTTTTTTTAGTTAGGGTTTAGAAGTTATTTTATTGTCGTGCAAAGTTGAAAGGTTGAAAAAATCTACAAACACTCGACCCCTCTCTACTAAATCATAAATAATTCATGAACAGGGCCGAACTTATATAATTTGAGGCAACGTTTTGAAGATCTACATGATTGAAATATTGTGTCCAAAGTTCATGTTTGTACAGCAAATAACAAGACAGAAATTAGAACGAGAAAAAACACTTTTTGGCGAAAAACTAAACGGAGAAAACGGCCAAAAAAACAATCCATATACTGCAACACGAATGGCCTGAGTTTTAAAAAGTCATGTTTTTTTTACTACAATGTACTAATTTTCATAATTTCTTATTCGCCCAACTTGTAGGTTTGACTGTGTATTCTGGTATAAGACAGAAAAACAAAAATCGAGATTTTGAAGCTTCGACCCGATACAGTAACCTTAAGTTTTACAAACCATCCATTTGAATTTTTTTGGGTGTAAGGTTATTATCAGGACTTGACTTCCGACGAAATGATTGGCCATTATACCTGAATGGACCAGAAATGGTTTGTGACGCATTTTAAGATGTTCCTATAATATTTGACTACTAAATTTTAATCCGAAGAAAGTTTGGGCCAGTTCGATTGATCACCTCCGAAATTTGCCGTAATGATCATGTCCAGCGGGTTGACCCTATTTCTGGCGGTCTTGGGGAATATATGCTGAATTTTTTACAATACGAACAAAAACACACAGAATACTTGACAGTAGCCAACAATTGTCGAGTGC
This sequence comes from Hanleya hanleyi, assembly GCA_036873755.1. Classification (NCBI taxonomy): domain Eukaryota; kingdom Metazoa; phylum Mollusca; class Polyplacophora; order Lepidopleurida; family Hanleyidae; genus Hanleya; species Hanleya hanleyi. Next base: position 89,138 of record JAVTVY010027166.1, read on the forward strand.
AGTTACTGAAGAGAAACAACGGATTTCGCAGGGACAGTATCTTATCAAATATCATGGCGGATAGAAAACATATCCATATTCGCTGGAAGAATAAATGATACAGAGGATACTTAAGGATGTCCGCTGTTGGTAAATCAAAGTAATTAACTTTTTGAATAATGTGTGTTGTTGCATTCGTAATTGTGTAATATGAGGAAAAACAAAGAAAAAAATATATAGGTTGGTGTGCATTTTTTAGCTGTAGGCAACGTTAAGTGGACTGACCCATGCTCAATTTGATAACCCAGAAAGCATAGGGAATAGCCCTAGTTTTGAAGCATATTCATGAAAAATTCATATAAATAGTATTTAACTTTTTCTTATATTCTAACTGTTTGCAGATAATCACAATGTCTATCAAAATTTAGCAAAATGGATGGATATTGGTGTGCAAAATTCTCAGCTAGATGGCTTTCAAAGGAAATCCCCATCTCTTAACCTAGGGAAGGGAGATAACCCAAAGAAAAAACAGGCAAAATGGCTGCCAAAGTCAAAAAACACCAGCGGACATCCTTAACTGCGGAGTAGCTTAAAGTGCAGTCGTTATAAAATACTACTCTTCGCCCTTTATGGATTTTTTTCTTCATGCAACGGCAAGTCATTATATTCATCTCAAATGCTTCAGGCATAAATTCCAGGAGCCGAACGCCAATTCCACTCTGTATTTAATAACCATGCACGCTCGCATTAGCTTTCCTGAGTGGCAATATATTCCGAATTACATCGAAGTTTTCCATAAAATTAATTCCACATAAAAGAATTTGCCTAAGGCGCACAATTCCATGTACCGTTGATTCTTTACACGCTGGCAGGAAACATAGAACCCTCTTCGTTTAGAAGGAGAATACGGTATTTCCCTATAGCAACTAAAAACTCGACATCCTGACAGAATCCATTTGCGCAAATCTACAAAACTTTTCTTTACCCGGTGTTCAGGAACATGATTCATGTTCCTTCGGGCATATTTTTTCAAGTGACATTGAAAAGTTGGGAACTAATATTGTTCGAGTTATATCTTCTTTTTTTGTTCGCCGTTCAATAAGATAATTAGATTTTTTTGCGAATATATCTGCTGTGAATATATCCATGAATGCAGTACCACAATTATGCATAGCTAGAAAAAAATCATAGCTATCATCAAGAAAGGTGATGACACAACAGAGAGAGAGAGAGAGAGAGAGAGAGAGAGAGAGAGAGAGAGAGAGAGAATTAAGGTTTAACGTCGCATTCAGCAATACTTCAGCTATATAGCGACGATCAAACAAAATTCTAAGTATACAATTCAACAACTCGTTAAAACAGACACAAACATTAACATTTGTACAACAAACCAATCTCTCTCAAATAATCTAAAATACAATCTTTTACTCTGCTAAAAAGATCTTCCAGCCTAGCTGCTCGATAAAAAGTATCTCTTACAGTCTTAAAATCTATGCAGTCTATGAGAATATGTTTCACCGTGAGATCTTCATGGCATGGAATACACCTTGGGACCGGCTCCTGTTTTAGTAAATATTCGTGAGTTAATCGTGTATGGCCGATCCTACATCGTCTAATCATGGTCTGGTCGAAACGTTTATAACTGTTCAGATGAGTGTAACTAACCGTTTTTTTTAACTCGTGAAGTTTGTTATCATCCATAGTATCTCATAAAGATTGAAACAGCTTTCTGACATAAGCGCATATAGATGTTCTGAAATAGCTGTATGGGATTCCAACAGAATCAACTTCTTCAACTGGAGCTCTCTTAGCCAATCTATCAGCCTCAGTATTGCCTGTGATGTCAACGTGACTAGGCACCCAACAAAACACAATATCTATCTGTTGATCAAGTCTAGTGACACAACACTGAATGGTGATAACCGGACATATACACTCATTGGACATCACCATTTATTGATGAAGGCCTGGTCTCATCAACTTACATAAACATTAATTCGGCATCACTGAACATTTTCAATTAGCTAAATCAGCCAAATTCCATGCGAATTTTAGCAAGGGAGAACGGAAAATTAAAAACATACCTTCAATAGTTAATTGCCAGAAACATTACCTTATGGTTGCATATTCAGCTGATGGAACACAACTTTAGAATAAAACAAATCGAGCGAATAAAAAATCTGAAAGTGATGAAACACAACAGAGCATTGTTATTGGTTTCAGTAACGGAACTGTCAAAGTTTGTAATTTAGCTACTGTATTTGATAACATTATTCAAATTGGTATACTTTAATGGACTGATGATAAAGGCATTAGATTCTTATAGCATAATATAATATATGAAGCGCCTCAGATTAAAGACGGGGTAATACTATGCCATATCAGACCGTTAATATATAAAATGGTATCTAGAAGGTAGACATACACTCAAGCGTATAGATGATGCATTAGAGGAAGACCTTTGAAGATCAGATGTTCGCTGAAACAGGAACACTTTTGGTTCACATCGTGAGATATTTCTCATAATACAGTTATCATTAGTACAAGAAAAGAGGAAATCGTTCCCGTGAGCGTGGAACAAATGTTTTTTTATTTGGGGATAATGCAGCACGACGTTTGGCAGACCACACAACAAAATATTGCCGCACAAGCAAATATAGCTTTAATGTTGAAAGAACTTTATATAATCAAAGGCAATACAATGGCATCTGGAAGCCGTTAGACGGACGTATCACAAAACACTCAAAGCGGGAAGTAATAGTGTACTGAATTTCTGAAACAACTGCTGATGTAATGACGCCAGCTGTGGCTTGTAGAACACAATCGGCGATGCCGCAATATGTTCTTGTCGTCGGCATTAGAAATACAGCCAGAATTTGGATATGGGTATGGCGTAGCTAAACGTTGTTAAATCCTGTGGATGGAACACTAAACCCTCTATACTCAAGGGGTCATTATCAAAAGGATCTCCCCAAGGAACAGTATATTGAAAAACTCGCAACAATGTTGCAAATCATGCTCGATAGGATCATTTTCGCGCTTTTGGTATAGGTACTGTAGCTAATATGGCACATGATTTTGAGGTTTCGAGAGATTCGTTTGATGGAGCAGCTAGCTCGGAAGATTTTTTTTAGTCGGAGGGAACATTTGATTTTAAAGTATTTAAGAGCTATCGGTTTGTTAAATAAATTTTCATGTATGTAACAGTTCTTTGAAGTTTTGTCTATCATTGTTCGATTATTGATGGATTGTTGACTTTCCTTGTTGACAGTGTTATGTAGATCGCTATTTAGCTGAAATATTGCTGAACGCGACATTTGATATAATTCTATCTCCCCTCATGGCACTGTAAAATTAAGGAGTTCAGACCCATTGTCATAATTTGCCTGGCTACCCTCTCATGACACTGCATCATAAGGGGTTTCAGAATTATTGCTTCGCTACCTCCTCATTGCACTTGAAAAATAGGGGGTCAGAACCTTCGTCATTGCCTAACTGCCTCTTGATGACACTGTAAAATTTGAGTTTAGGACCATTTACATGGCACTGTAACATCAGGGGTTCAGAATCATTGGCATTGCCTCGCTATCCTCTCATGGCACTGTAAAATTGGGGGGTTTGCCTCGCTACCCAGCGAAGAAACTAATATTAGAGATTTCAGAACCATTGCCATTGCATCGCTACGTCCTGATGACAGTGTAAAATTAGGAGGTTTAGAACCATTTCTCTTTTGACTCGCTATCTTCTTATGGCACTGTAATAGGGGTTCATAACTATTGGCACTGTAACCTCAAGGGGTAAGGGGACAATTGGCTGGCACTGCAGCAGTGCATTTTTTAAAGAGTGGAAATTACCTAATATGGTAGCTATGTATTTTGTGCTTGTGATCTGTATTATGTATCGAATCCATAACACGCTGATGTTCTTGATTTACTGTGAACATTACCTTCATCCAGAACTCTCAAATATTTTATCACCAATACCAACAGACCGGAATGAGAACTCCATCAGCAAAAACTGACGTATATAGCGCATTGTTATACCAATAAACTGTCTTCGGTCCACTTAATAACCATCTCAAGCATCCATAAACAACCAAAAAGCCAATCGAATCGTGTTACGTGAAACCTTATAGAAACGGCAGCTCGAGGTAAACACAGAAAATGATTATCATCGCTTTTCCTCCATCTGAGCTGGTGTGGTGATTATCTATATAGTTCACATATCGCGAGGTACGGATTCATTAATAAATAAATAGAGGGGGAGCCAAAGCAAGAACGCCGTGCAGTGAGCATGCCATGAATTAAGTGCATATCGGATTAACGCAAGCAATGCAGCATACGCTTCCTCTCAACCTTGTCTCCATTGTGCATTTATCAACAGATATTGCGCCGAAAGCAATTTCTTATTCTGCCATGTATGTTATGTGGAGTCATATATGAGATCCATGCTTCTGGTCCAAGGTATCTTCACTACATCAAGCCAATATCAACGTTCACACGAGAGTATGCCACGAGCAGAAGGAAATTCTATGATCCAGATGTTTCAAAAAGTCTTGAAAAATATTCCATTATTTTTTACATATATTTGAACATGATATCTGTTAGCTATTCCTGATTGCGGTATTTCAATGAAACATTTGAAGATAACTATAGACTGAGCGTTGCGATCAGGCGATGTAGAATCGGCCATACACGATTAACTCACGAACATTTACTAAAACAAAAAGAGCCAGTCCCAAGGTGAATTCCATGCCACGAAGATCTCACAGTGAAACATATTCTTATCGACTGAAAAGATTTTAAGATTGTAATAGATTATTTTTATCGAGCGACTACTTTGGAAGATATTTTGGTCGAGTGAGAGAGGACTGTGTCTTGTGGGGTGAGGGAGGACTGTGTATTGGGTTATTTGAGAGAGATCGGTTTGTTGCATAAGTTTCAATGTGTGTATGTTTTAATGTGTTGGATTACTAAGTTATTAACTTGGATACTTAGAATGTTGTTTGATCGTCGCTATATAGCTGAAATATTGCTGAACGCGACGTTAAACTTTAATTCTCTCTCTCTCTCTCGTTTACTAGTCAATTATGGAGCAAATACAAGATATCTGGTGACTGTAATGCCTCAGGACTATGTTGATTGGATCCTTGTTCACCCTCTCCTCAATCACTGGCTTCAATATTGTAGAACGCTTCATTTTTGTAGAAAACTATATTGTGTTTTTATTTCATAAACATTAGGAATTGTTGCTGTCATACGAAATAGCTTGGCTGTCATTCAGCTTGGACAGTTAACTGTATTCACCCTGTATATATACTCTTGTAATCTTGCTACCTGTATATTCCTGACGATGGTATAACCTTTGCCGAAATATAGAATATCACAATGACTTCACTTTTCGGAGTTACTTTCATTCTAGTTTATACGAAATAGGTCTGTTGGCATTTGTGGGAAGTTGATGCTGGGTCGACATCGGGCCTTACAGACTAGTCTTTTGTGTTAAATGCCGTCATTTTCATCTGACGACGATACAGCTCACCAATCCCCAGTGTACGAGTTGTCAGAGCGAAACCGCTCACCAATTACCAATATACGAGTTGTCAGAGCATTTCCATCATAGCTCTCTAGATTTGTATCTAATACCGCTTATGACGGTGCTAGTGGCCGTGTGGTCATATCATCCAAGTTGCCACGTGAACAGGTACAACAAAAGTGTACCTGAGATACAACACATATCACGAATCGTTAGATTCTTGGTATGTGCTTTAGAATAGGTTAACCGGAAGACTATACTGTGAAGTAAGTCATGTGGCTCTGTCAGTATGTCGGCACCTCTTCCCACTTCCCTTATATGTGTTGTAATTTGGATTATTCACGCGAAAATTCTTTTATGGTCGGCAGATGAATAATGAATGTCGGATCTGACGCTTGCTATTGCATTAGAACTATTTGACTTCGTCGTCGTTCCTACGCCGCTTATCGTCCTTGTACCCACGATGATACAATTTATACACAGACTCGAGTCGCGGTTTCCATCTGAAGTTAAACAATCTATAATGTTTAACTTCTGTCAGAAATTGTTCTCTCTTTATAATGTCAGACTAAGTGGGCGATGTCTGAGAGAAGTCAAATATTATTCATTGTTGGAAAGGCTACACGTCGAGTACCTGAAGTCCAATCGTATAACACAGTTATAAGCACATTGTAATTTACCCCCCCTTAGTGAATAGGGTAAAGTACTACAACAAGCGTGTCTTAACCACAGAAACCGGTGATTTCCTACTTTGTGGTCTGTTTGCACAGGGCCTTAACCTAAGGTTACGTAGTATACCTTGAACTAAGAAGGATAAACTTTGAAGGATATACAGCTCTCTTGATAACGATAACAAAATACGTAATCGCTGAGATTTCAGACCATCTATCTGCGCTTATGTAAGAAAGCTTTTCAATCTTTATGGGATACTATGGATAATTACAAACAGAGTTATGCGTATCTGAACAGTCAGAACGTTTCGATCAGGCCATGATTAGACGGTGTAGGATCGGTCACTCTCTAAAACAAGTTGAGTGAAATTTCACTCAAGTAAGAGTGGAAATTCATACCACTCAAAACTTGAGTGAGATTTTCACTCAACTTGAGTTACTTTTCACTCAACTTAAGTTATATGCACTCAACTTGAGTGACATTCACTCAAGCATAAGAGTGGAAATTCATCCCACTCAAGTTGAATGAAATTGAGTGGATTTAACTCAAGTTGAGTGAAAAGTAACTCAAGTTGAGTGAAAAGTAACTCAAGTTTGAGTGAACAGTTACATTTCACTTCAACTTGAGTGGAACAGTTCACTCAAGTTTTTTTAGAGAGCATACACGATTAACCCACGAATATTTACTAAAACAGGAGCCGGTCCCAAGGTGTATTCCATGTCATGAAGATCTCACGGTGAAACATATTCTCATAGACTGCATAGATTTTAAGATTGTAAGAGATACTTTTTATCGAGCAGCTACGCTGGAAGATCTTTTTAGCAGAGTAAAAGAAGATTGTGTATTAGATTATTTGATTGAGATTGGTTTGTTGTACAAATTTTAATGTTTGTACCTGTTTTAAAGCATTAGTTTACTGGGTTGTTGAATTGAATACATAGAATTTTGTTTGATCGTCGCTAAATAGCTGAAATATTGCTGAATGCGACGTTAAACCTAAATTCTCTCTCTCTCCGTAATCGCTGATTCTCGAATCTGTTATCAATTTATACGAGTTCTAAATAACAAGTATTTCACCGAACGGAGGTATATTGATATTAATTTGATAATACCTCTCATACACAACTATTCGATAAGGCTCTGTTTATATATCTTATCAGATTCTAGTAAAGTCCAATGTCTGTCTCCTTGTCTAGCTGGTTAATTTCCTAGTGACCAACTAGGAAATTAGAATGAATTACAAATTTAAATGTAAACTTGGTCCATGTGTACACGTCCCCAGATTTTTACTGCCTGACCCTCATGCAACTATCAGTATCTCTCGGATAAATAAAATAAATGGAAACCTGCACGAAAGATGAACGCCGGGCCTACATGCCTTACTCGCGCGCCTTTGAACATTTGTTGAGAAGATATTCATTTTCAAAATCCTCGCATGGGAACAAATGGCCGGGACGAGCACATTTTGTAACAGTTATCGTCGTCTACACGCAGGAGAATGATTTAGGGAGTAGTGTCGTCAATATTGACCCGAACCTTCTGGTCACACAAGACTGAGCTCCTTCCACTGAGCTCAGTGGTAGGAGCTCCCATCCTGTCCAAGTTGATACTATCTTCGGTGTCTACGTTTAGAAGTTTCCGGAGAAGGGCGAGTGGTTCTCAGTCAATAGTGATTGCTTCAGCCAATATGTTGACGTCGATTGTGCACGCCGTAATTGTTCAAAATGCTCATTTCACAACACATATTATATGTTACGGAAAGCTATCTATCTGCATGTATAATTTCGTCAACGCTGATTAATAGACTTGCAGAAAGTGATTATAAAAATATGAAAATGTACTTTGCCAGATCTAGACGGAAGAGTATGGACGCTACAAATTATACGATAGTGCCTGCAACAATGGAAACGCTGGTTTCCATGCAATCTCAGTAAACTCAGATATAATATCACGGAATATTATATCTGAATACAGCCCTATATAAATCCCATGCGAATCTGAAACAACATTTGTGAGCCAATCAGGTGGCTAGCTGGTTGAAATCACGCCCAGAGTAATTGCACACGGTAGAACGTGGACAAATACATAAACATTATCGGGAAACAGTATCCAAATATGGCATCATTTCTAGACAGATCCGTGAAGACCAAAGACTTTACTCCCGCCGAAAAGTCTGGCTTTGTTAGGGGGTAGAAAATATCAAAAGATTGTGCCGCGTGAAATGTTAATCTCCGTGAAGTAAACGTCAATCATTGTCAGAGAGAAAAGTCAGAAATGGGGGGGGGATTTGGCTTAATGTCACACTCAAGTTTGTTTCACTCATATGGTGACAGTCAGTTTGGTTGGTGGAGGAAGCTGGAATACCCGGATAGAACCACCGCCCGTCGGCAAGTAACTGACAAACTTTCACACATGGACCAGCTAGGCCCGAACCCGTGCCAGTTCAGCGGTGTGAGGCTAGCGGTCACCAGCGAAGCGCCTTAGACCACTCGGCCACCGAGGGCCCCAAGTCAGAAATGGTCGTGATTGGCTTATTATGGGATCTCGCAGAATATCGGCGAACATTTCGCACGAAATTTTCATAGCGTTACGTCTAGATGGTATTCACCTGATTTACCATCTTGGTTTACCTAGATTGGTTTCCATGGTCCAAATGAGATGAGCAATCTAGTGTATGTGCCTTCATTAATGATAACGAATGGATGCCTGGATCTGACAGTCCATTTTCCAATCCCATATAGGTATCACACTTACAGAAACTAGTGTTTAATTGAGACAGCGTTATACTGAAAATGACTGCATATTTACCATCCTTTACTCTTCAATACCAGTGCTGTTTCGAGATTGTAAACGTCATGCCTACAGTTTGCACTAAATAGAAGTATCTGAAGCATATACTATTGCCATAATAGCCATGTTAACGCTTGAGACAAGATATCTGAAATAATCCGACACCTGTAAATATTCCTCAACGCCTATCAGAAGTGTGCCACAGCAGGAAATTAAATAAAAACAGGAAATGTACAAATCAGATAGGATCCCCCCTCTACGCTGTGTCTTACAGATTACTCCGATAGGAGAGTAAGTATAATATCCCGCTATTTTGAGCGAAGTGACTCGCAGCTATCGTAAAAATCCCTCAATACGAGCTTCCGCGACTTAAGGATGATAAAGCTGGGGTATAAGAAATGAACTGATCTTTTCCCCAGCCCAAGTTAACGATCTCCTGTCTATCATTAGTTCTCAGCTTCTTAATCATCTCGGGAGACGCTAGTCTCGTCTTAACCCGTACTTAGATATTTAAACGAGAAACTGGCTCCAAACCAGACAGAGTAATAAAGGCTTGCTATAAATTCGTTAGTACAGTACAATGTATTGCACGATTTACATGCGTCTGGTTAGGCTAAAAATGTTTGTAAAGTTACAGTAGAAAGTATTGTAAAATGTGACAGTGGAATTTACTGTTAAATAGAAGCATCAGTTTCAACTGCTATTTTTCAGTTCATAGTTGTAGCAATACAGACATCTAGTGTAAGTTTGCATCTTCTGGATGAACTACAGTATTAATTGGAGTAAAGGGCAACAACGCTGTATTGTAACATTATCCGGGTGTAAAATTACAGTAAGATTATTAGGTGTATTTCGCATACCTTTCCAGATCTTTTCATCTATAATACTCAGAAAACTTCAAGTACAATTAATCTAAAATGTGCAAGGAGGAATAATGAGTTTGCCTGCCAAGGTTCAATCCTCGGGGGTGGTCGTTGGAGTTAATGTACATGTTCAAAGATCAACTTAGCCTCTAATATTGCACCGTTTCACAAAGCTGATGTGCAGGATGATAGAAAGAAATGGGTTTGCTCTTATATTATCGGTGGTGCTGAATATAAATATATATTTAACCGAGCCATTACGTTCTGGGAATTTTCTTCTCTACTCTCTCTCGAAAGAGAGACACCAGGGAGCTCGAGTTCTTTAAATGCTACAGGCCAATGGATTTTCTGCTGACCATGGATTTGTACAGTTCTTTCTGTTGATTTAACGGTATTTTTGTTGTAATTATGCAATACTACCACTGTTGTAAATTTACAACATATGCTGTAGAAATACAGATATACAGATCGGGGCATCCTGTAAAAATACAGTGAAAAGCGCTGGTACCCTTTTTGCCAGCACATTTTGCTGTAAAATTACAGTACCCTTTTTTACAGTGTACCTAAAACTAAAAGTCTAAAATCCATAAATCACGGTAGTTTGCCTACATCTTACTCGTCCATAGATTTTCAACTAAGCTGGGAGCTCGATGATCAGCGGAATTACTAACTGACGGACAGACCGACAAAGCTGTTTGTGTATATCATTCGAATCATTCAGCATATGATAGAAATTGTGTAAATTGCATGACGCGATACTTCGTTTTTTTACCCTCCATTTTTTGAAAATCCTTCAGAACTTACGAGCGGTCTGTTGGCCTAAATAGAGAATTGGCCTAGATTACCTTAAGTTACCTGTACCATATAACAAGACTACATATGTTACATACCAGCAGGCAGTGGGTGATCTCCATTGAGAAATAAGCGCGTAGGCTGTCGTCTGCTTTTGATGTTCATCTTCTTTTGTATTCAGGTATATAAAAGGGTTACACGTCTTACAAAGAGCCTTTATATATACAGATTACTGGAATATTGACAAGCGAGAGAGAGACGTGAAGGGGGGGGGGGAGTGGGGGTTAGCAATATTCCAGAGGGTCCTGCATATGGCGTATACATATCTCGCCTATTTGCATTTTACTAAATGTGACGATTTTAATCATCGTCACAAAACATCATTGCAGAAACTTGCAAAACAGGGCTATAACTCTCAAATTTGGCGATACATATCGCATGCTGATAGCAAAATACGAGCGTAACGTGCTAAATCTGTGGCGTCACGTTTCGTAACTTGTGTTTAATTCCGCTTAACCCAGGGCTAGGGGCCGTATGAACCCATGAACTTCAAGATCCTCATGCTGTTCATATGAACATCCACAATCAAATCGTGGCTGAGATACATCATTCTCTAGATGACTTACAACGAATATCATGGATTAAGAATACTGATCAGCGATACAGATTTGATATTTTGAAACATCATGATGTCCCCACGGCATCATTGAAAGCTGTTGACCGCTTCTCTCTTGCAGGAAACTAACGTAAGTTTTGTAGAATTTAGTGCAAATGCTTTTATATCAATTAGGTCTTTAGATTATGGACGCGGCTTTTTTAATGGACGATGAATGAATATTGAATGACAGATTACGCGCTTGTGTCTATTCAGTAACAACCATCGGATACGTATATTTATCCTTGCCCACGCAGTCCAAGCCTACAATTATAAGGAAATCTTTTTTTGGGGGGTCTTCAATTTTCAATCAGGATATTTATACAGATGATTCTAAAGATGGTGAGAGAGTAGCATGTGCTATTATCTTTAGTTCCAAAACTAAAACCTGTCGACTATCAGATAAAAGTTCGATACTCACTGCAGAAGCAAAAGCCATATTGTTGGCTTTAGAAGGTATTGAGTCCACTAAAGGCAAAAAAAATATCTCATATTCTCAGATTCACTGTCATGCCTCCAAGCGATTAAAAGTGGAACTTCGACTCATCCCACTATCTTGATTATTCTACAATTGCATGACTGTAGATTTGATCAACAGATTGATATTGTGTTTTGTTGGTTGCCTAGTCACGTTGGCATCAAAGGTAATACTGAGGCTGATAAAATGGCTAAGGCATCTCAAGATAAAGAGGTTGATCCTTTTGGAATTCCATACAGCGATTTCAGACCACCTATTATGTAAGGAAGCTGTTTCAATCTTTGTGGGATAGTATGGATAATAACAAACTTCACGAGTTTAAAAAGTCTGTTGGTTATACTCATCTGAACAACCAGAAACGTTTCGATCAGGCCATGATTAGACGATGTAGGATCGGCCATACACGATTAACTCATGAATATTTACTAAAAAAAGAGCCGGTCCCAAGGTGTATTCCATGTCATGAAGATCTCACGGTGAAACATATTCTCATAGACTGCATAGATTTTAAGATTGTAAGATATACTTTTTATCGAGCAGCTACGCTGGAAGATCTCTTTAGCCGAGTAAAAGAAGATTGTATTTTAGATTATTGAGAGAGATTGGTTTGTTGCACAAATATTAATGTTCGTACCTGTTTTAACGCATTAGTTTGCCGGGTTGTTGACTTGAATACTTAGAATTTTGTTTGATCGTCGCTATATAGCTGAAATATTGCTGAATGCGACGTTAAACCTTAATATTCTCTCTCTCTCTCTCTCTCTCTCTCTCTCTCTCTCTCTCTCAATTTTCAATTATCAGAATCAGCACCAGTTACCCTTAGGATAAACCTGGGGCACAATGAAGTTTTATTTCATGCACATATGGAATTGATACTGTCATACGGAATAGGTCTTTCGATTATTCACGAGGAAATTCTTTTATAAACGACAGATGAATATTGAATGTCGGATCTGAGGTTGGGCTACTATCAATCACCTGTTCAAGGTGATATTGGGTAGACAACATCAGTATCCGTGTCAGTTCATAGTGTTTTCCGGAAGTGTAACTAATTCGTTCCAGGAATTTTTTCTTCTTTCCTCAGACAAGGTTGGTCCGTCCACAAAGAGAGATTCATGTAAGGACCCATACTCTGTTCAGAAGATGGGGATTTCCCGTGAGAGACACTCTCTGACTGATTCCAAATCCCAGAAACTGCAATTTTAAAAATATTGGCCCCTCTAGAACAAGGTAGAACCACCTAAATAACCAAAATAGTTCCACACTGGAATGAAATCGGTTCCATGTAGAATCAAGAGAACCTTCAAGGAGACTATATGATCGGCTGAATTTTCTTCCACTTTTCTCCACAAACCAATGAAAATGCCGGATATATCCATTTGGAAATTCGAATCAGCCAATCGAACAATGCTTTACAATTGGAAGATATCCCATGATACATTGTTATTTTTATAAAACTCCATTTTTTAGAGTTCCATGTATAGAATCATGGATGGTGATTCAGTATAATGATGGAGACGCTCTAGTAAGCTTCGTGACATAATTAAGTTTCTGTGTAACAGAAAGAAGCAAATCTTTCCCCATATCCTAGCAATCTTCCAAGCAAAATGTCCATAGAGGAACACGGGTCTCACAGAGAACAAAAGATTTGGCTGATCTGTTAGCCTCCAGCGGAAATTCAACTGGGGGTAAGATAACATGGAGGCAGATAGGACGGGACATAATTTTTGCTTTGAAATATAGAACTAAGTAGGAGAAAATTACCAAACTTTCAGACGCAGAAGATATCTTAGCTCCCCAACATATATGTTAGAATGGTAATTGAGTTGTACTTTTTTATGATAAATCTCATTAACTTCAATGCTAATTGTAGACTTTTCAGAGGGGGGAACAGCGGGGGAGTGACGTCATCACGTGTTCCTCTATACCGCATACTGCTGTGACAGATAGGTCTTGAAATTGCATCGAAATAGAACATGTAAAATATTTTGGAACATTTTTCTTCCTAATGGCTTAGCCAGATGCCAGGACCAAAGAGTTTTAAACAGAGTGTCTGGCATTTTCAGTTGATCCTCAAGAACAGTGGGACATGTGGAACTGTCTAACACCGGAAAATAGATGCTAGGGAGCCTACTGTAATGATGTTCAGTTAAAAATATGGGGGTGTCACGCGAAGTCGGGATAAGTGAATAATGGTCTCAAGAATGCGAATGCGTGCAAGATGCCACCGTAATTTACCAAATATTTCTGTCCAAAGGGAACTGGCAATGTATACGGTTGTAAATTCGGCTGTACAATTTGGTTTGGACGGAAGGGCTGGGATGTTTGTCTAGTGGCGGTCGATCTAAATTAAAAGGAAATAGGTAGAATGCATGTTGAGGCTGCACCAGAAAACTATTCCCATATCGTCTGCGAAGAAAAGAGAGAAAGCACTTTATGGCCTGAATATTTGCGTTTACACACCGTGAAGACGTTTAAGTGAATAAAGCAGGGTACCCGGTATAGCACCCGTACATAAATCCTCTCTTTCCCATGAAGCAGTCAAACACAGGCATACAATGAAATACTTGGTCGAAATATCTACCTCTTTCAAACTTCAGAGAACACTGCAAACATGCCCGATCATGTCTTCGCCCCTCTTGTTAAATTAAATACACGAACCAGGTAGTTGGGGAGTTTTAAATCATAAAAAGGCCGTTCCGATTGACTAGACGCATACAGTTTACTGTATACTGACATCAAATTGACATTAATTGGTACTCACAGCTTCAACCAAGTGCCAACGTAACGAATAAGAAATTTTCCGAACCATTTAATTTTCACCACATCACCACTTTTCACTAAGACTGGTAGTTTAATGAAAGGCGGCTAAGTACTGTCATACAATGCAGTACTTAGTGTAAGATATTACCCGGTCCAGAGCCAAGAGAACTCGACTAAGTTGAGGGGACTCCATTTAATAAAATAGGATCTGATAACATCTGTTAGACCATGGAGCCTACTGCAAAGTTATTAGCTGATCAGTGTGAAAAGCTATATGGAGGGGCACTGAAGAGAGAATTTTAATAAGCTGCATCGTCAGTATGAAATATGATGACGCGGATATTGCTGTAATTGCTACCATAAGGTTCTGGATTTGAGTGAAATTAGGTCAAGTTAGCTTTACTTAGCAAAATCCAAATAACACATTTTTTAAGTTACCAGAGAGAGAGAGAGAAAGAGAGAAAGAGAGAGAAAACTAAGGTTTAACATCGCGTTCAGCAATATTTCAGCTATATAGCGACCATCAAACGAAATTTTAAGTATTCTAACAAAATGTATAACCCAGCAATCCAGAAGTAATCAACACAACACATTAAAACATATACATATAATCAAATTTATACAACAAACCGATTTCTCTCAAATAACGTAAAATATATTCTTCTTTTACCCGACTAAAACGATCTTCTAAAGTAGCTGCTCGATAAAAAGAATCTCTTACATTGACCATGATACTAAGATCACGGTGGTCGTCTCACTATTTTTACTAACTGAACCGCTGATGAATTTGTAAATTGCGGGATAAACATGAGGCAGATCCCGATAAACAAGTTTACCTTTAGAAATGGGAAATAATATCAAAGGTGCGACCGTGTGAAAAGAAATAGGAACAGTAACCTAACAACGCACCCACTCATGGCCTAAAACAGTAATGTGTTATGATATTGCTTACAGATGAAATCGAAATTTCTGGACGACTCGTCATCCGATAGAGTATCTTTGTGACTAAATTAATAACTTTGTAATTCTGGTGGTTTTCTGGCTTCTGGTGGTTAGCGTACAGAGCGAGGCTATAGATATACATAAACATGTCATCATCAGATATCAGTAGATTACCTAACCACTGTCTTATCTTGACAATGGTCGTTCAAGCGATTCAGTGAATTACACATAGTACGAATCCTTTCGATATCCATTCATATGCAATTATATTAATACCATGTCTTAAAAATCATGTTACTCAACATTCTCCAGTACATTGTTATCGTATTATTCATACAGTTGGTTATATAAATATATCTCTTTAACAAGAACAAGAACAATACATACAACACAGTGTATAATAGCGTTTCTCATTTCATACACATTTGGTATTGGTGGTAAATGCTATACTAAATGGGTCTTTCGATTATTAAAGCGGAAATTCTTTTTTGGACGACGGCTGAATATTGCATGTCGGATTTGACGCCTGCTATCTCAAATTCCCCTAAAAATACCCAGGGAAATAAACACATAAAATGCGGTTATTCCTATCAAGCAATTGTTGCGTCACATTCACAAATATAAATCATATCTATTTATAGTCGATCAAGATCGATGTGGTCCACAAGGAAGCATAAATCACATTAATGGAATTGTCAATGGAAACTGATTCAATGATAGACCTATTGACGTTATCGCCAAAATATCACAATCAAATACCGGGATAACTGCATTTCTTCCCCCCTATCTGTTGGGGTGTGTGGCATTGATCAAGTCGACTGAACAAGAGTAATTTCTTCTGCCCTGGGACATAATTTTAAATGGTTTACAATGTGGACAAGACAGCGAATAAATGCCCGGTCACCCAATGGGCCGTGTCGATCAAGATAGGCCTGTAAGTCGAGTTCTAGCCTGGGTGAAAGTATTAGAACTTCGTATGAATACGTAACTGCGGCGATGTCAATGGGTACGGCCGACTCGGCACAATAGGATGACGCAATGTTGGGTTATTGGTATAAGTCGCGACAACGAGAAAAAGACAGCGAATAAATGCCCGGTCACCCAATGGGCCGTGTCGATCAAGATAGGCTTGTTAGTCGAGTTCTAGCCTGGGTGACAGTATTAGAACTTCGTATGAATACGTAACTGCGGCGATGTCAATGGGTACGGCCGACTCGGCACAATAGGATGACGCAATGTTGGCTTATTGGTATAAGCCGCGACAACGAGGAAAAGACAGCGAATAAATGCCCGGTCATCCAATGGGACGTGTCGTTCAAGATACAATGTAGGCCTAAGTCGAGCTCAAACCTGGGTCAAAGTATTGGAACTTCGTGTGAATACGTAACTGCCGCGATGTCCATGGGTACGGCCGACTCGGTACAATCGGATAACGTAATGTCCGGTTATTGGGCGGAGTTGAGCCTTCCGTTTTGTAGCACCCGCGGGGGATTTTTCTTTCGAGACCCGAATTTGCCTGAATGGAAGTGCTCTGGTATAAGCCGCGAGAGGGGAAGGCTCTCGGTTCATCCCCAACGCGAAATGGGGAGCGTGAAAAGAAATGAATCTTTGGAATATCTAAGACCGTTAATCATCTCGGTGCTTCCATTTATCTGCTGTTTGCATCCTTCTTTCATCTAATGTTTGCGTCGACAATACCCGTTCCCATTTGTCAATATATACTTTGTGTGTTTTTGTGACTGGTAAAAGTCACCGGGCTTTTAAGTTTGTTGTACACAACAGCAGTGTGCAGACCAAATTAATTGTTCGTAAGTCATGCTCCAACAATCGCGTTTTCTATTGATGTAGGGAAGTTAAGCAACATTTTCAGGTATTACTACTGCCTAATACCTTGAACAAATATTTCATTGGTCAATACCAGCTTGAAATTCTCAAGCACACTTTAGGGACACATTTAATTCTCTGTATTAAGTGCTAAATTGCTACAATGTCTCTGGTTATTATAATATGATCTCCTTAAAACTGAAACAATTTGGGGAACTCTAGACCAGATTGTTTTCTTCTGACGACGCTCAAAAGTGGAGGATATAGGCCATTATGCACGTCTCATCGTAGAACTTATAGGCAACCTTTGTAACCATGCAGGTGGAAATGGTGATAAGATTCTTGCAGTGTTTATGGTAGTTAAGCTCGGACATGTGTAAAGGAAGGATTTATTGACCTCGAAGTACCATATGTTACACTATCGTAACCGTATTGCCGACACCATGGGTTCAGAGCTGTCTGATGTTTCGACAACATAGGGTCAAAAGGGTCAGATCTGTGTGGTCACTCAAAACCGACCACACAGCACATTTCAACACATGGCTTGAGAGGATGGGTTGGACCCAGTCGGAAAGTGTCATACCTTGTCTTGTTTGCTTAATTCTTCACAAACAAAACGCTATTTGTGATAAGCACCTGTGTAACCTTGGCACTATCTCTCCATCACCGTGAAATCTATTACAATCACCCGGAAATGTAATTAGCGACCATTAATTCATTAATAGAAAGGGATTTTCACCTCTAAGGTGTCAAATTTGCCCTCGCCTTAAATCAGTAATACGTGCCTAATTACTTACGCTTTACTCAGCCGTATGATGGCGATTTAGCGATAAGAAAAATGAACAGAGCTTTAATTATCATTAGGCAGCACCGAACAGTAACATATTTTGTGTGTATAATTTGTGTATAACATAACACATTTGTCGCACACTTTTGAGCTGGTATATAACATTCAACTATTGTATCCCAGGAGAAGTTCGAAATTATTTATGAAAAAATCCAGGAAGGGTAACAACTTGTCTCCGACTACTTTATTTCGCACTAGCTTTCGTAGATATATAATCTACAGTCTCAGACGCATGAAGTGGAAATCATGTGATTAGTCTACACACGGGTGGACGTGATTTCGCTATATTATCGCACGTTCATAAAGTTAGATCGCAGTTCGTTATTCGCGGGGACCAGTAATTCAGCGACTCATAGCAGCGCCCCATGGCGTCAGGTTTGGGATATGAATACGCATAGATATAGAGCATGACATACTCTCTTGCTGTGCAGAGTTTGGATGTCAAAGTACTCATAATAAAAAAGTTACAGATTTCCATATCCGAAGAAATAATTGCTGGTCCCATCGAATAACGAACTGCGAACCGCGGTCTAACTTTATGAACGTTATTATCGCGCAGCAATCTCATATGTTCATTTTATACGCTGGGAACTGATTTTTAAGAAGTATGTAAATAAATTATGTAACAATATTGGTGCGAATATTTCGAGTAAAATTTAGAAAAGTTAATATCAGATCATATCCTGAAGCTTATTAATTATTGTCAATTATACATTAATTAAAGCTCCTTCGTCAGATTATTGAGGTAATTTATGGAATAATAATTAACAAATGGATGTTTCTCTGTGAACCATATATCTGCCATTTTAGACATGAATCTTAAATATGAGTTGGAAATATGAGCATACAACTTCTAGAAAATGTTAAATTGGTGTGCTATGCAAGAGGTGGGAAAAAATGACTACGTCTGGCGACTAAAACCATGACTCACAGGAATGCTACGTCACATTCTGACCCCAGAATATGGTGGGTTCTCGGACGTAGCCTTAATATTTCAGCTGCGCTTTTATTGCGGCTGTTTTATTGCGGATGTTTTATTGCGTTTGTTCATGCGGAGACCATGAACTATACACACGGCCCATAGCACCGACCCAAGCGGAATTAGATACGCTAGCTCGGGAGCTGTGATGACCAAATGACTAAACCACTGATCTGTTAAAAGAGGGACATTTTCACAGGCAAGGTCCTGCAGTAGGTCTAACTTGCAGATAGGATCATTCACTTCCATTATACTGATAAATCGCAAACACATGGTACGCGAATTTTACGGAATATTACTCGGATGCACTTAACATTAGTTAATACAGAACACAAATTCACCGACCTACATATATGTAACTGACAAGTGAAGCAGACTCAGTGTAATAATACAAATGACACAGAATGGGTACATATAGCATAACTAACCCGTTTTACTTACCTCTAGGAATTCTCCTTTTGTATATCTATGTATTAGTGACGTTTTTCCGCAGTTACAGTCTCCTACGATGACAATTTTTGTCTGCACACATGTCACCAGAGGGTCCACGTTTTC
The DNA here is from genome assembly GCA_036873755.1 of Hanleya hanleyi. Classification (NCBI taxonomy): domain Eukaryota; kingdom Metazoa; phylum Mollusca; class Polyplacophora; order Lepidopleurida; family Hanleyidae; genus Hanleya; species Hanleya hanleyi. Next base: position 108,812 of record JAVTVY010027166.1, read on the forward strand.
ACCATACATTTTCCTGTCGTGATATGTCCTTGATATGTGCTGCGATGTCATACACGATGCTGTATCAAACGCTGTCGAGTAGATTTCTTTACTATCGAGTAAACGTCAACGTCAGCGTGTCCAGCGAAATTGTTCCAGGTTTTCCTTTTCAACAAATCGAGCTCCTACTGGGTTCGTATCATTTCAAAACATCCACCGCAAATGAGTTTAGGCTTCCAGCCTGATCTGCTAAACGCGTTATCACGTAACAACTCCAATGTGTTAACGCAATTTAACTGTCCATGTATCTTAGTCTAGTAAACTCCATGAACTGACACTCGCCGCTTCATGTGTTGCTTGTATGTACAGGAGAGAAAACCTGTAGCTAGCTGTTTTGTGCTGTAATATTTTAGTCAAGTGTTTCTAAATACTGCCGATTCTCTCTCGCATAAATCGGATAGCTTCTGCGTCTGTATCTATCTCCCACGTGACGAGGGCAAATATACACACGTAAAATCTCTCGCACAGTAAACTCTTCAGACTGACAACTTTCAAAGGTTATTCGTTTGTACTTATCTCACGAAGAGAGACTCATCACTGCTGGTGCATGCCTTTCAATGAAATTCCGATTTTTCTGCCTGGTTAGATAGCCTCGTCAGATACAGTCCCCGGTAGGCCAATCCCAGTATATCGAAAAGAAATGAGGTATATTCTCCCCTGTTACACCATTTCAGTACTCATGCGGTAAAAGCTGAGAGAAAAGTATCGTCGACCTACACTGCCGATGCCTGTTGACTGCACCCATTTAAGTCATTCATCAAACTAATAGCCCGAGGACCTGTCCTTCTCGACGATCGTCAAGTAACGTAATCGGCCATTCACCGACGTCGATAGAGAGAATCCGGCCAGAAATACACGGTGACTAGGTCGAGACAGCCTTAAATGTGCTCAGAAATCATAGCGTTCAATTCGTGTCTGGGCAGAGAAAATAAACCACACGACACGGACAGTCAGCACTCAAGTACTCTCTGCTCCACAACGTCTGAAGATCAATCTAGCTGAACCGGTGAACTGGCATACTTCACGTAGCCCCCGACATGTATGAATGACATTTACAGATAAAGTTTGCTTTCGCGTATCGGTGTATCGCTCCGGGGTAGAGGATTTCGCCAGCCAATGGGAGAGCGCCTTGCTCAACTATCGTCATGCGGAATCTGTTAAATGTGGCACACACTGAATGATAATTTCCCACGGGGATTTCCAACTCGAGATTTTACGGCGTTGTACTTAAAAATATTTCAGAGAATACACTATTTAATATACGAAGCTCCCTTATCATGTCAAACCCTCGGGCGCTCATGATTTTTTGTTCTACCATATTTAATTAGTTAGATCAGCAACTATTTCAGGCGATAAGATTGTGTTTAACTTCCACTTTCCTTTTACAATCGCTTTATCCTCCGGTATAGAGTTTCCGCACTTACCAATATAAGGCAGATAACATTGTTGTCTACATCCGATCTCCTATATCTCCCGAACGGTGTCACTGATATATCCCAACATTTTGTACTGTGACGCAATAACAATAAACATCTGGAATGTTTGCGTCAGTAAGACTGAATCTATGGTGGAATTATAGTACACAGTCAAAATGGAGTTGGCCCAACACCCATTTTTGGACACTAAAAATGGTGTTGACGGCATTTCAACACCAAATAATAGTGTTGGTCAACACTAGCAAGGGGTGTTGAAAATGGCTCAACACCATATTTTGGTGTTCACTGATAACACCAATTAATGTTGTTGGCCAACATCAATAAAGCGAGTTGGAGACATCCAAGAGATGTTGTAAATCTGTAATTTTGAAGAAGTAGGACTCGAAGATGGCGGGTTACGTTGGGATTACGTGGGTAGAATTGAGCTAATTGACTGGCGACATCACGTGGTGTTGATTTCAGGGATTTCTCCGTATATTTGCCGAAAGTAGGCGGAAAATGGATACGCACGCGTATACTCTTATCGCGTATAGATGACTCAGATGGTTACATGTTGGTGACTGGGGTGTCGGTCACCACCGTAAGACATAATCGATTTCGGCGACAGCATGAAGCTTTATAAATAACACATTCTGATTACCAAGTACTATAATAGTGCGATAATGTAAGCTTCCTGTCTGTGTCTCGTGTGCTTTTCTCGGTGTTTTATAGGGTGGATGGCGAATTTCTTGTTTCATGTACATGTTGCTTCTAAGATTTGTTTCTTTGAAGCATCGGGAACACAACTTGGCTGGGTGGTGCCTTGTTGCTTCGTCGTGATATGACTGAAATATGTTGAAATCGACGTTAAAAACTTAACTCACTCCCTCACATGCACTCGGTGGCGCGATACGTTTCGTAACATTTGTCTAATTCCGCTTAACCCGCTTCCGCTTAAAATTAATTATACTTACCTGAAATACTACAACAGCGCCCCCTGGTGTCAAGACGACTAATAAAGGTTATGAAACATCGTTTTTCCTAATTCAGCTATGGTGTTGTTGAAACCTCACTTAAGGAGGGACGGTGGCAATTCACAAAGTCGTTAAACATGCAATGTGCAATCCCCACCCTCTGGACTATTAAGAGGGAGAGAGAGAGAGAGAGAGAGAGAGAGAGAGAGAGAGAGAGAATTAAGGTTTAATGTCGCGTTCGGCAATATTTCAGCTATATAGCGACGATCAAACAAAATTCTAAGTACTCAAGCCAATAACTTAGTAATCCAACACATTAAAACATACTCACATCAAAACTTATGCAACAAACCGATTTCTCTCAAATAACCGAAGATCATGCAGTCCTCCCTCACCCGACCAAAAAGATCTTCCAAAGTAGCCGCTCGATAGAAAGCATCTCTTACAATCTTAAAATCTATGCAGTGGTGACTATTAAGGTTAATGTTGCCGATCCCAGTTACTTTTGCGCACGCATCAGACTTTTGCTTTTTTGGACATTTTGAAGTCTTGACAGGCAACAGTAACCTTAAGTTCATGAGCAGGCAAGGAAGGTTTGATATTAAGGGCTTGTACCTCCTGGACTGCCTCGGCGACCCCTCTGGCCTCTGGTCAGATCACTCCACGCATCACTGTTGGTGTATTTCACTAATCTATAATCGTCATCAAACACCCCGAGAAAGAATTTCTGTGGGAGGGGCGAGACCAACTCCCGTCTTCGCTACATGCAGGTGTTCACCATTGTCTAACGAATATACCGGTAGCATATGTTGCTATTTACAATATTATTTCTGCAATGACACCTTCGCCTATTGCTATATTTTCTTCTCTGTTTTAACGCATTGATATGATTTTATCTGATATCCTCCTCTGACATGTCAAAGCTAATTAAGGGCATGTTTTGTATCTATGTAGGTTGATTTTTCGTAGAAGCGTTTCCTGACCGACTTTCTCATTTCATTTCTTACAAGATGTATGCAGAGGAAATGATAAAACTTTCTTTATTTCGCGAATATTCCAAATATCTATATTTACTTATACCATGCCCAGGTAATATAAACTCGATCGTTCGAATCTTTAGGAACACACGGGTCAGCTATACTATCCGCCTCGAATGAGTGATTTCCACCTCGTCCGTTATGTTCTCCTCAGGTAACATACATTGTTGTATATGTAGCGTAAATAAAGAATTTATACGGTTTTATTTCACCGCGGGGTATCCAGGGGTGCTTAAAACAGTCTACATATACGGTACATGCTGTAATAATTAATAACAGGAAATGAATTTTCCACCCCAAATATATTGGAGTGCTTTTATTATATCTAAAGAACTTTATGAAAATGATACATAAACAGGACCTATGCAATATACTGTTTTAGACTCATGCGTTGCGTGGGTTCGTTGATTATAGAAACGAGCTTTCATTGAACTCACCCACTGCCCTCAGGGGCATGTCCCCACCCCAAGGGATCTGAGCCGACCATCATACGCCACGGATTAAGAAGTGAAACCCACATGAGCCAACCCTTAAGAAGTGAAACCCACAGGAGCCGACCCGCATACACCACGGATTTCACCCCCATGGCTCACTCACCCCCATGAACCCCCCATGGGTTAGTTTATAGGGATAGAGAGATCGTGTGCCCTTTCTATACTACTCATCGCGCACTACTCATCGCGCATGCGCAGTCGACCCATTCTACTGTAGGGTGCAAGCCTGGTCCATGGAGCCTTAGGTAGCGGAAACCCCAGGTCTCTCGGTCCACCCTATTCCGCGCCACACCTATAGGGATAGGGGGATCGCGTGCCCTTTCTATACTACTACTCATCGCGCATGCGCAGTCGACCCATTCGACTGTAGGGCGCAAGCCTGGCCCATGGAATCTCAGGTAGCGAAAACCCCAGGTCTCTCGCCCCACCCTATCCCGCGCCACACCTATGCGACCCGCTGTGCAGTGAGTAAAGTGGAGGAGGAGGAGGAGGGGTAGGACACAGTGAGTAAAGTGGAGGAGTAGGACACGCCACGGATTATACTAGGGAGATAGACAAACTTCTGAGCTGTACTCCACGTAAACATATTTAATGCGCAAGCTTTCGACTCTCATGCTGGAGCCTTTATCAAGTGATCTGTTGAATTTCATAAAACTGCCTGTAAACTATTGGACGATCTGTATATTTACAGGCAATTTTATGAAATTCAACAGATCGCTTGATATATAAAGGCTCAGGTTCCAGTATGAGAGTCGAAAGCTTGTGCATTAAATATGCTGACGTGGAGTATAGATCAGAAGTTTGTCTATTTCTATAAGGACCTATGTAGTTTCTCTTACATTTAGGAGGCGATCAAATGTATATTAAAGAATGGCTAATCACGCATTAATCGAGAAAAAATCTGAGATTTTAATAGCGTGATCGAATTAATACATGGCAGTGTGACTAACGTCACAGGACCTACGAAATAGGGTTTGATATAATTTAAGTGTGTACTCGAGAGATGACTTGGGGGCCCTGTGTGCTACCATGAGAGAATTTATATAGCATCTCTAAATTGACAGTAGGAACTATTAACTTTTCCAGATGTAATCGCTGGTGAGTCGTTAGCATAGCAACTATTATCACCCTCAGTTCCTATTACCCTGGACACTGATCAGCCCAGCAGTTCAGCACGAGGTATTGGGAGGAGAGTCCGAGAGAGCGGGGCACCCCTCTTCTCGGCATTAGGAGATTTTTTTTTAATTAGCGTAGAGAATGGTGCTCTGTCAGAGCAGTTGAGAAGTAAATGTTTCAAGTCCCAAAATAAGACCGGAAACTGGCAAAGAAACACAAATTTGAAGTGAGAACGGTCAAGATAGGAGATATATTTATTTGGCATTCAACTTCAAGGTACCTCATCTGAAGAGAGTACATAATAATAATCAATGAACAATAAAGCACACACGAAAAAAATAAACAACTGGTTATAGGTTACTGAATTTAAAACACAACGATGATTTTATTATTGATCTCTTCAGTAATAACAGATAATAGGGTCATTGTTGTATTTAAATTTAGTAATTTCTCTCATAAAATCCAGTAATTTTTTATTTCTTTTTTGAGGTAGAACATTTTTTAACTAATGACTGAACTGAAGAAATTATGCAATGTTGTATAGGCTGGATATATAAAACGTGCAGTGTAATATGCCTTCAACGGAATTCCAAGGCCAGCAAATGAGTGAAAACGGATACCATCGGAATGTGTGTCAACATTACAGTGAGGCTAAAAATAGATTACTTATGAATCTCCAGTTTAATACTAGATTCAAGTGTACTGTTCAACTAGCCATATTATAGATATCTCATAGTACATGTAGGTCTAATAGACTGATTACGACGTACGAGCGAGCGCACACATGCATGTATGCTTTTAATATAGATATAATTAAAATATTTTTTGGAAGCTGACGTTTTAGAACAACAACAACGACCACCGAAAGCCAACAAATACCCTGACGCTTCTGTGAGAAGAAGTTTTTCAAAGTTGCTTGGCGCTTCTGACAATGATTTATAAAATACATGTACATGTAAAGTGATACTCGTGGCTCGGTAAAACTTCGCAGCAGACCAAATAACAACCTCCATTCTCCGATAAAATGATTTGCTTCCTTCATGCATCGTGGCATATACAGCTCGGGAAGCGTGGCGTGGACTATTAGGGAAAGCATGGCGGAGCTACCTGGAAACGTATAATGCCGACATATTTTGGCAAGTACCATTAAAGTTACTGATATTTTCGAGTGCTGGGCGCATCATTTGTTTTTTTTTTTGCTTTAGTGCTGGGCGGCCGAAGTTAGTCCCAGGCGCTTAAAAGTCACAGTGAAGCATACAGTCAAGGGTTCCCGATGGGCATGACAGTGCACTCGAGTCATCAATAAATAATAAAAAATTAATTATAAATTAAATTTTCATCAGAATTCGATCAGCTCAGAACTTGCTGGTAAAAATGCCCTAATGCACGTTCATGCCAAAAATCAAGGTTCTAATGTTAACGGTTCTCCTTATTTTGCCGACGAAAGGATTCGGATGGACTGACTCACTCACTCACTCACTCATTACCGGACAATTTGCGATCTGTAGCCTACTTCGTAGGAACATACTCAGGGCGGAGGCAGACCGCATCACCACCAGACCGCATCACCGCGGAGGAATACACACGCCCGATTCACGCAGACCGGAAATGACGTCATACCTGCGCACAACACTCTTGCGCACACCGCCACAAAACCGCCACAAAATCTCATACCTGCGCACAACACTCCCGCGCACACCCACTCCACAATTCCTGCGCATGCGCAGTGAGGCGCCACTGAGTCGAACGGTCCTTATACTACTACTGGCGTAATGATGAAAAAAGTAACGTAAATTTTGAAGTGTAGAACCAGTAAATTCTAGCAGAAATGGGCTCTGACTTGAGATAATGATGTCAAATGCAATGTTTCTGCCCATATAGATTTTCCATATATGCAAATTGCTTGAGGGCTAAAGCGAAACATCATACCAAATTGTAATTTCTATAAGTTAACTTCTGAAACGTAATTGTTTATTTTCATGATACATGATCTATAATTTGATACCAAGCATTATTCATTATCAATCATAATGACAATGCGTAACTTGTCTACTTTTTACCAAAGTAGTATACAAGGAGTAAATCAGCGCAGTAGCGCCTCACTGCGCATGCGCAGAACTTGTTGTGACGTCAGAAGTGTGTCTGTGCGCATGCGTGAGTTGAGATGTGAGTGGGTGGGTTCAAAATGGCGGCCGCTTATTTTCTCTGCGACGTTGAAAGTCCGCCATTTTGAACCCACCCACTCACCTCGTGCACTGATTGACCTGGGATGTGAGTGGGTGGGTTTAAAATGGCGGCTTAGGGTGTTGTGTGTGTAAAATAAGGGTCCGCCATTTTGAACCCACCCACTCACCGGGGTCAGTGAGTGAGATGTGAGTGGGTGGGTTCAAAATGGCGGCCCACTATTTTCTCTCCGACCGCTGAAAGTCCGCCATTTTGAACCCACCCACTCACCCCGTGCACTGATTGATCTGGGATGTGAGTGGGGTGGGTTCAAAATGGTGGCTTAGGGTGTTGTGTGTGTAAAATAAGGGTCCGCCATTTTGAACCCACCCCACTTACGGGAAAACGTATAAAAGCAGTCGATTTTTAGGGAAAGGGTGTATTCAATTGCACTACTTTGTGGAGCACTCTGACTTACCTGACCTGACCAGCCAGCCTGCCTGTTTCACCTCTAGTCTGCTTCACCTCTAGCCAGCCAGCCAGTCAGCCAGCCAGTCATCCAGTCAGCTTGCCTGTGTTGTATGGGCTGTGAACCTTTTACTTTTTCCACTTTTACCGGTGCTCATTCACCCTACTTTTACACCGTAGCAGTTGCTCATCAGCCTGAGCCTATAGTCATGGAGCCAACCGTGCAAGTGTCGCTTCGAAACAACCGTGTTCGCTTCATTGATGAAATACAGCGTGTGGGTGAACTATGTGATTTCCTTATGCAGGAACACATACTCATGAAAGAGCATGTCGACGATATCATGGCCGAGAAAACTTTTTCAGGACAAAACAAAGCTCTCATCGACTTTCTACTGCGCCATGGCCCCTATGCATGTCTACTCTTGGTGGAGGGGCTGAAGATCACGGGAAATGAAGAACTAGCAGATCTATTGAAAGCCGACGACGACGTTCTACCAGATGAGGATATGTTAGTGGTGGCCGAAGAGCGTACAGCTAGCAAACGTACTAGCCCAGAGAGTACTCCA
>JAVTVY010027167.1:0-10016 GCA_036873755.1 Hanleya hanleyi
AGTTGACTTGGGCTTGGGGTCCCGCCCCGGGGCCCGGGTCCGATCCTCAGACTTGTCCACTTTCGAAGCTTTGACCTCCCGTACGGAAGTTCGGATCCGGTCTTTGTCCTTGTCCCTGGAGGCGGAGTCCCGTTCCGGGGCCCGGATCCGGGTGGGGTCTTTAGTGCCCTTGTCCTTGGAGTCGGGGTCCCGTACCGGGGACCGGGTCCGGACTCTAAACTTCCCATGTCGAGTCTCCTCTCGCGTCCTGGAGTGAGATTTCTCCCTTCTCCCACTACTGTTCGGAGTTCTTGATTTCGATGGAGATCTGGACGAAGAGATGGAAGACCGCCGTCCACGGGAAACGGGAGGGGAACTGCAATCGCTGCTCCGGTTCCGGGTCACAGACGGACTCCTGCTCTTGGAAGCTGTAAGCCTAAGGTCGCCGGGATCCCGCTGGGGTGTCGTGTCCCGATCCATAGGCTGGTCCCGGGCCCCGTCCGAGTCTTCATTTTCTGTGTGGTGACTGGGGCCCGGGTCCTCTCGTCGGTCGGTGGAGTCTCCCAGGATGAACGTGGGCTTGGTCCCGGCCAACTGTGAGCTCTCCACAGGACTGTACGCCGTTTGCTGCACCCTTCCACTTGGCGGAACCTGGGGGCTGACGCTGGCTTGAACATTTGAAGTCGGGAGTCCGGTAGGCATCTCCAGGTCTTCGTTCACGCTGAGATCGGCGAGAAGAGCTTGCGTAGCTATCTGTTTTTCGCCCGGGCTTCTCTTGATATCGGCAGCCGCCTTGAGAAGGACCTTGCGACGAGCTCCCGCATACCTATGCCAGGTAAGGTCGTCCCAATCAACGCACTCCCGGCAGGTCACCTGTCTATAGCAAATTTGGGCCCGACATTTAAAACAAAACAAATGTGAGTCTTCTTTGGGCCAAAAATGTCGACATGATTCGCAACGTTTGGAATGCTTGACAGTAGGGGTGACTACGTCGGACATAGCTACTTGTAGAATGAAATTTCCGTATAAATAACCCTAGGATACGTCTAGAATATCTCAGATTACTTGAAAACAGAGACTCTTATCCAAAACACGTCTTGTTACCAAGACTGCAACAGGAAAAAGAGGACGGACATGCGCGGAGACACGCCACCTAGCGGACAGTCAAGGGAGATAATTTCTGTTGCAGAGACCTCCAAATGGAGGAATATGGCTATTCATTGATAGCAGGTTAAGATTTCAGCAACAAATACTTTATTCAATGTAGGCTACTGTATCGATAATTTGACTCATCGGAACATTAATTGCAATAAATTTAAATTTGTGTACAGAAACACTTTTATTTTTTTCATTTAGCAATGTTTAAAAATAGGAATTTAGCACTTGAAACTAAAGCTACCTGAAAAATGATATTTCCCTTGTTATAATTAGAACTGTATCCTTGAAAATCCTGACTGCACATGAAATTTGGCATTGCCAAAAGTTTTCAAAAACATTGCTAAAGTTTTCATGCAATTCCGTGTGGAGGAGTTCTAGCTATCCGCATATGAAATGAAGCATGATGACAAGAGTTTGGCATAAATATGTCACAAAATTTGCCATTTTATCCTTGTGATAAAGATAAACTGTGTATTTTGGCGAGGGAGCAGTTATTCATCTCGTCTACAGCTGGGCCTATTTCTGGTTGCCGATTATTCTTCAGGACTGAAGAAAGTCACTTGGTGACTGCTCCGGTCAAGAAGAGTGAAGCAAAACCGCTTACTTTCTGCGCAAGGTGTTTGCAGATTGATCAAACATAAACTGATCATGTGTGTAAAGTATATATTTTAGGAATAATTTTCCTAGTTTTCGCAATATATTACAAGAAAATGTGATGGAAATGATTGCAAAATATAACCGATCTTCAGAATGCGAACACGTGGTTAGTCTAGTACCTTGAACTACGACCTTCAACTTGGTTTGCGGCTCTGTACCATATGCAATGAAAGGGAGGTAAGTAGGGCTAGGTATAAGTAGGAATTTGCAGAATTATCTCCCCTTCATTGTCGAGTTTTTGTCTCTCTCTCCAGACCCTCGCTGCGCTGAATATTCATTAAAGCAGACATGTGACTTTATACTGGAGATTTTTACACTGAGCTACTTGAAATAGGTATTCAAATTCATTTTCGAGGATAAATTTCACCCATTCTGCACAATATTGCAATCTAGCGAATATCGATCACAATCAGAATAAATGGCTTCACACGTTCATGTTGTTGTTCGTTCATTGAGCAATAGGGAGTACAATTGATCAGACCATTTAGTACCATATTCGAAAGCAGAAATATTAAAAATATGGCGATTGCGGAATATATATTCTACGTATGAAATCCTATATTCTCAGTTTTTACTATTTTGTGTGCGAAATGGGTATGTTACAAATATACTCACTTGAATTAATTTGACAAAATATGGTACGAATCTACGGGTCATTTTCACGCATGCGCAGAAAACAATTTGTTCAGATTCAAAACTCCAGGCTGGCATGTTTGACTCGATCCACGGCAATCTTTGCATTACATGTGGGTATTTCCCTCCCAAATACACAAATGAGTACATGCTTTCGCGCAACAACGATACATTTTATCGATTTTATTGAAATTAGGCTCAAAGCAATTCCCAGGTTAAAGGATGGGGGCCGATTGTTCTGACAACACATTGTTTACTTCCGGTAAACCACCCTATACACAGATGGGAGTAGAGTTTCGCATAAGGACTGTCATCTTTTTTTTTTATTGACATGTCATGACAGCACTCCGTACAAAAATTGATTATGAATTAAGCAAAGCCAGATGCGAACGAAAGAATTATTCTACGTTTACGAGGGGCTCTTATCATTGGTATGGATTAGGCATAAGGCTAGAAACAAAGCAGAATTAATCCAGACCTGCCAAGTCTCACGGATTGGCCGTGAGTCTCCAGATATTTAGAGAGGCCTCCCGGTCTCACGGTAGCGCTTGCAAATCTCACGGTAAAACAGAATTTATTCTCTCAAAATCAGACATTGGGCAAATTATGATTTTATATACGATAAAAGATGCGAAGTGTCCGATGAAACATTTTTAGCTCTTAGCTCGCAGTTTGTCCCAGAATCGACGAGGTCCGTATCTTCAGGCGAATAATAGTAGTTGGGGCGCGTAATTGTAGACAAGGGCGACTACTCATAGTTCTGTGGACGTGTTCGGTAACAAATCGGGGTATCATTATATCAGGCCTGAAATCCAAAGAACTAATTTTCTCATTAAAATTGCTGTAATTCAGAAATTTGTCTGCTTTTTTTTCATGAAAGTGTGTTAATCTCTGATGTCATTTTATTGCCTCAAAATGCCCCAATGCATTTCTAAGCATCTGTAGAGCTCTAGCGGCTGGGGCCCTAGGCGGGCGAACGCTCGCGCTTTGCACTCGCGTAGACTCAAGATATTTAATCAGTCCAACTTGGCAGCTCTGTTAATCAGTGCTCGTTTCTAGGCTTTGCCTAATTCATATTATTGTTATGTTGAATACTTATTGCTACAGAAGACAACTTATCGACGGGTGCACAAAACTGCCGCAGGGGAAGTACGTATCCTTATTCCTTCGGCTGTACTCCCTCTCAATAATTTGATCGAATAAAATGTGAGTGATTAAGTATAAACATTGCTTCATCAAATAAACTTGTTTATAAGGATTTCTTTTAAAATGAAGGTTTTTAAAGTGTATTACTGTGCTATTTTATTGTTTTCTTCGTCATAATTATTTAAATTAATCTGAATTACAAATATGTGTTTTTTGTTGTTATTGTTTGTTGTTGCCATCGCTTTTTTTTTTTTTTTTTAAACAAAAAATGACAACTCACTTGAATCACATCTCTGTTCGAGTCACCGGCCTTTTCTTTTCGTCCCGACATCGCGTAAAGCTTCTTTTGTGGCTCAAAAGCAGTTAAACATCACCGCCGGTTTCATCAGATACAATCAAAGACCGATTTTGCATGTTTTGGGCAGTCCATATTCCCCGGTTTCTGACATGTCTATCTCTAATGTAAACTTGCTGTCACATGTTCGTTTCCCGCGGCCAACGTCATCAATTTATGTTGTCTCCGGAAACTAGATCGTGCGTGTCCGGTGTTCATTTCGGACCTGGTTGTAACTGTTCATGATTGTGATGCGGTCGTCCTTTGATTCATGAAATTATATCTCTTCCTCTTTTCAATACATAGACAAGTTTAAAACGTGTTTATTGTTTGTATCGTCATAGTATTACATTTAATTTGAAGACAATTACCTCCATGAAAGCATGTGTTTTAGTTGTCTCACAAAACATAGTTCAGCAAGAAATTTCAGAGACAAATCCCGATTTTAACCGAATTCGTGACGTTCTTTCTCGGATATTTCCGATTATCAGTCAGAGCTCAACTTTCAATGACGACACAGATCTGACGTATCCACGATTGTGATATCGCATGATGTGAATTGACTTACAGAAAATCGTCAATAACGGAGTTGTTTATTCAATGTCGAGCAATTTATGGAAAAATGTCGATTTTAAGCTGTATTCAAACTCATCAAAGATGTATCCAGTCAGTGTGAGTATTTTATCATCTGTATTCTTTCAATTATTCATCAAATATTGTCAAGGAAAACAGGCGGAAACAACAGAAAAATGGTACACACAAAAAACAGTTTTAATCAGTCCACATGGTTGAGTTTGCTGAACGAGGTGGGGGATGTTTGGGGAACAAATTTGAAATATACCTAGTATCTAATAATTGTGTTTTGGGTTGTTGTTGTTGTTGTTCCGGACGTCCCTCCTTTCAGACTAGGAGCACCCTCTTACAGAGGTATTTAGAAGCTTGCAGTAACCCAGTCCAATACAATGGGTGACTGACAGCCTTTCTTTTATTATTTGGATGTTCGATTGGGCTGTACAGTCCCATTGGTAACGAAGTCAAGTGCAGGTGCAGAAATCTTCCTCCAGAATGACCATTGAAAAATAGGAGATTTTCAGAAAATAAAGAACTGACAAGGCACAAAATAACACCACCCACACATCTGAACCACTCTACGTAAAGTTCCACGGAGACAACAAACTGTCACATGTTCCAGAGCACCGAAAATCCGTCCAAAAATGGCGAATATGGCTTCACACTAAAGCATTATGGGAAGTAATCACACGATCCCTCGTGTCACATGGTGTACACAAACGCACGTGTACAGAAAGGGACCTTTCAAGAATTACCAAAAAGCGAGCACAAAACTTGTGCGTTAGTCAGATAATTTGAGAAGACCCCGTATCTCAGAGTATCACATGATTCGTTCACACGTGTTGGTGTGTGCCTACGTCACTTCCCTTCATGTGCCAAAGTAGAAGGCGCCTAATTTTTTTACGCTGATCGGACAAGATTTATCTGCCTATGGCTTAATGGGAGATCGATGGATGCCTGGAATGTGCCATTTTGTGGATCTAAGCTGCACGGATACATTCAAACCGGTCAGTAATCATGTCAATTAATTACTGCGTCACAATTTGACAATTTCCGAGGTCCGAAGCCCTGCCTCTTGAAACAAGATGGCAGCCTATGTGACTGTGATACGGACATGGTAGACATCAACATATTAAAGGAGGACGTATTCCAGTCACATTATATTGGACTAGCAGTAACCCCACCGCTTACTAGGGTGGTCGAGACAGGGTCAGTAGCAGTCGAGGTCCTGTGCTGTGCAGGCTGTGCAAGTAACTTATTTACAGTGCATTGACACCTCCTGACTACATATAGACCCGTCCCTTTATCTGACCAGGTGTGTGCGATGTACTACTGTGAGTGGATTTATATAGCGGTCACTGAAAGACACCCAGGTACTTTATTCCCCAAGTGCCTCCGCTGGCGAAGGTCTAGCGTAGCAACTAGTTCCACCATCAGTCCATATTACCCTGGACACCGAGTCAGTCCAGCGCCTTGTGAATAGGCGAGTATATATGTAAGCGGCCACTGGCGAGGCGCGAACCCACGCCAGCTGTAGCACTCCGGTTCAGAGTCGGACACTCTAACCATTCGGCCACGACACGCTCACAGGTTGTCTTCATTGGTTGTCTATTCAGTAAATTGAATTTAGTGGAAGAGCGGGTGTATAAAATGTTTCAAAGATTACAGACGATTTACAATTCCATTCAATTCAATTGTTTATTGCACGACTCAATACAAGATATGAGGATGGCAAAATACAAGTTAACAAACTAATCTAAGAACATGTAGTAATAAGAACTGGTTAATACCACCGAACACATAATTTACAAGGTTTTAGAAAGAAAGATTTCTAGGGTTGTTCATTCTAATAATATCAGTCCTTATGATATTGCTTACTTCGGCCCACTTGAAATACCTTTGAAGAAAAATATGATCGCATTTCCGTTGCATTTCGGTCTATGGCTATATGGTTCTGGCTCTTTCAACTCATTCCATTCATTTATGTTGTTCTTAGCCCGAAAACATCGGCTAAGGAGTCTATTTTTTTGGTTGTTGTTGCTAAATCTGACTCCTTAGCCCGAATGACTGATAGAGCCTGAAATGGAAATAACTAAATAAGACGTCAGTCGCTCGAGATCTTTAACTGCACACGGCGTGGGGAATTGAGACAGAGGCTCAAAAAGCATAATTTTTATCGAATAAATAATATGATTTGGCATCTCCAGCACTATGCCAACCACCTACATGTAATGACTCCTTTAATTAGACGGAATCTGCCATCAAACACGGATTTTGTCAACAAAACCATTGTGTTTCTCTCTCCACAGTTTACAGGGACATGCGCAGAATGGGGTTGACCTTTTGGCGCACGTCATCAAATAGATCCATGCTGGTTTTAAACCAATAGCGAGGTGTGTTTATTCACGTGATCAGAAAGGTCACGAGATAAAAATAGTGAAGATCATATTCTCACAAGATGTCAGAAAGGTGCGAAAACGTTAAAATCAAGGGAGGTTTTTTCTCACACATTTGATCACATTTTGTCAGCATCAAAACAGTCATGATAGATGGTACATGGACAAAGAAGCTGAGGTCGGTCAAACTGTATCAAATTGGCATATTTTTACCTGCGGCACGCAGGTCTACGGGAGGCTCGCGTTGTTGTTGTTCTTCTTGTTCTTGTTCTTGTGACTTTTTGAAATGCGCATGCGCTAAGAGAGTGTGATCTCTGCCACACTTTTCTTTTCAACCTCCGATCTCACATGAAACCACTGTCTTCAAGCGCGTTTGAATTCATTTGCAACTATATTCGGTGGAATGAATTATTGCTTCGTTGATTTCCGTTCAGACTTCAATTCTCTTACGTCAGTCGCTTTAAAGCTGTCGGTCGTCACATAGTCACTGTCTTCAGATATTACCATTTTCATTGAACAGTATGCAGATGTATACACAATTTAAGATCCTTGGATTTCTTATATACCAAAGAAGATGAGCCGCAACCTTGTCGGTGGGTCAGCTAATTTGCATACAGTCCCAGGCGACTGTCTTAGAAAGTAGAAAAATAAGTTCACTACTTCTAGTAATCATTTTATCTACCCAATCTAGATAAAACACAAATTGGCGAAGAAGCATAACAAGTAACGCATTATCATTATGATTAACATTGAATAATATTTGGTATCAAATTATAGATCATGCATCATAAAAACAAACGCAACAATTACGTTTCAGAAGTAAGCGGAACAACTCAGCAACTTTCAACGAATAAAGATGTTTAACTTTACCCTCAAGCAATTCGCATATATGGAAATATGTTTTGAAAGGAAGAATAACTTAACCCTCTGTGGGAATCGAAACAATGACCCTCCAATCCCTGGACTTGCACTTAATGGTAGCTATACCGATTCATTGATAATACTCAAAACTGACTTTATGCGCAAACGGTTTTATAATACATAAATGACTATGTACTATTTAATGAGTCCGACAACCCTATGCGCGAACAGTACATCCTAGTTACATTGTGTACTTTCGGTTACAAGCATGAAATTTGGCACATAGCTATTTCGAATGATCCTCTTTCGGAACCAGTCCCTCTATCCTCATTCTCGCAAGCCAGGGCCTTGCTTCGCTGGTATTGATGTTCTCGTCCTCTTCCGCACTCATAATTCCTTTAGAATTGCATTAATCACTTCCGTAAAATCAATACTTATGTGTATCAGCAGACAACGGGCAGAAACATGTTGCATTTGACATCATTCTCTCAAGTCAGAGCCCATTTCTGCTAGAACTTACTGGTTCTACACTTCACAATTTACGTTACTTTGTCAATCAGTTTTACGAATGAAATTACGTCATATATTAGCAGATACTGACCATAAAAGCGATCTATTTGACCTCGTTGTCAATGTCTTAGCTATACCGACTCATTGATAATACTCAAAACTGACTTTATGCGCAAACGCTTTTATAATACATAAATGACTATGTAGTACTTAATGAGTCCGACAACCCTATCCGCGAACAGTACATCATAGTTATATTGTGTACTTTCGGTTACAAGCATGAAATTTGGCACATTTCGAATGATCCTCTTTCGGAACACAGTCCCTCTATCCTCATTCTCGCAAGCCAGGGCCTTGCTTCGCTGGTATTGATGTTCTCATCCTCTTCCGCACTCATAATCCCTTTAGAATTGCATTAATCACTTCCGTAAAATCAATACTTATGTGTATCAGCAGACAACGGGCAGAAACATGTTGCATTTGACATCATTCTCTCAAGTCAGAGCCCATTTCTGCTAGAACTTACTGGTTCTACACTTCACAATTTACGTTACTTTGTCAATCAGTTTTACGAATGAAATTACGCCATATATTAGCAGATACTGACCATAAAAGCGATCTATTTGATCTCGTTGTCAAAAGCTAGGACCTTGATTTCCTTGAGAGTTTTTTAAATTTATTTTGATACCTTTCATATTGACTTGGAAGTCATTTTCGCGAATGCAATAATTTGATGTACCAAAAGATAATAACCAGAATTCGACATGATTCTCTTATACACACAGACCTTGTTTAGTGAACTAACCCTGAAATTTCGCACTTAAATCACCTCCCGAATGACTTAATGACAAACATATTCGCGAATTGATTATAGGGCGATATCCATAGATACTGACAAGAAATGTTTCTTATTTGCAGAATTTGACTTAAAAAAAAAAAATTAATAAAATTATCAACCTTCGAAAAGGCTTGACCAAACATGTCGGATGAGGTGATATCTAAGGATGAAATAGGTAATCATTTGTATAGAAGGAGCAAACCATGTATTGATATTGGCTTGCTGCATGGAAAAGAGTGTCAAGGTACCGTATTTAGTTTGCAGATGATAACGCACATAAATGCAGAAACTTAATTTATTATTCTAATCGAATATCAAGCCTGTCACAGGCCTCAATTTGAATCGTCAAAAATGTCATTATGCCTCTTGAACAGTTCGATAAAGCCTTCAACCCCATTCCATAGTTTCACAGATCAAAGTGATAGACCTGATAATAAATTCATTGAAAATTAACTTTGAAGGAAATATAAATTTTCCATTTTGCTCGGCAAAGTAAGCGAGAAGGGAGACTGAAGAGCGTAGATTTTCGCGCTATGACTAAATCCTTGAAATTTGTTTGGATTTCCAAATATTTGAAAGCCTTTTTGATTTGCAAAAATCAACGGCTGAACGGAATGTTTTGAAACTTGGAATTCACGATACTTGTACCAAGACATTGCCAAAGCGAGTATTGTGACTTCGTCTGTCAATTCAGTATAGACGGCACGGACCAGTCAACATCGTCGGATTTTGAACGAGGAAAGCGAATATATATATATTGTGTCAAATCTATTAGTCAATTCCTGCAATTCCTGGGTTAGAAGTTGAAAATTACTTCCCTTGGCATGAAAACACTTGCAGATGGCGCTTTTTTTCTACAATTACCACTACCTCCGCTGATATGTCTTTCACTGTATTATTGCCACTGCCGCAGGTTTTGACTACAATGTAGTCA
>JAVTVY010027168.1:0-10640 GCA_036873755.1 Hanleya hanleyi
TGTCGGTGACAATCTGCAGAGTGTTGCATAAAATGGGATCAAGCAGGGAGTTTGACACTGGACGAGTTGCTTCGGTTATTAGTTGGCTAAAACCCAGAGTATTTATAAGATCACGCAACTGATACTTCGAAGGGTTGAAAAGATCATCATTTAGGTCACCGAGGATTATGATGTTTTTGCCTGGATTAGAATCACGGACATCTTCAATATTATTAGCCAGAGTTTGCCATTTGTCTACAGGTGTATTTGGTGGGCGATATATCGTGCACAGAAGAGTGTGGGGAGAGTCATATAGTTCGATCCTACCATTTCTATAGATGCAGATTCATAGTCATGTCTACGAATAGCGGAAATATTTTGAGAAACGCACACCCCACCCCATGCTTGATCGCGATCTTTCCGAAAAGGTTCCTGGAAACCAGAAAGCAATATTTATTTAGTGTCGATGAGAGGTGTTAAATGACTCTCAGTGATAGCTATGATGTCGAACTCCCCCAAATTAGCTTCCACTAGGTTTATTTTATCGACAAGACCACATATATTATTATGAGCGATTGCGAGTTTAAAGTCCTCAGGATCGGGACTTAATGCAACGTCACAAGAAAGCATTAGGAGAATCGAGATCAATACGAAACTAGTGACATTAGATTTCAGAATAATAAATGAAAACCAGGTTATAGATTTCAGAAAATTCTGGGCGCATCTTAATAGCTTGAGAAGGTTTAAAAAATGTATACAAAATGAGGCGGTACGGATGAAGATTCGGTCAAACAATCCAATTGCTGCACAATAACTGGCTAGATCGTTAACCACTATCCAGAACAAGCCATTCGAACTGACGTGCAGCTAGATCGACACGGCCATCATATATTGGCGACACCCAGGGCTCTTGGACAAACAAACATAACATTTTAAACCTAGAGATGGAACTTAAAACTGAGAGCTGGCCTTTCAACATTACATTGGCTATAGTGCAAATGGTGAAGGACAAAAAAAAACAGATACAAAAATATGTAGAAGACAAAGTGACAACATGGAGATATGGAACTGGCTATCGTGCAAATCTGCCCGGCGCAAACTGGCCTGTAATACACACGTCCATAAACATATTACCATTAAAATAGTATGATTAATCTATCCGGCAAGTTACTAGTTCATCTGGATGAAAGCAGCTTGTGTTGGTTTTAAGGTGGTGCCGGAGTATACGTGTCATTGAGTGATACTTACAAGTGTTTGATGCTGAATCATGAACAATATGTGGAGTGATAAATAATTGAATGTACAAAGTACATCTAGTATTGTTATATGACTAATCGAATGAATCAAAAATTATATTTAGCAGCACTGCTTGGGATTTGTCAAGTAAATCTGGACTGGACTTCCCATAAAACCAAGTATGTCCCATAAAGACCCTCTAAGACCCAACAAATAGGTCAGTCGGACGATCATACAATGGACACTTTAGAAGGAGAGAGAATTTCAGTGTAGTAGAAATTCATAGTATAATTTCATCGGTCAAGAATAAATGGATCCAGCTACCAAATTACGAAAAAATAGCTTGCCAAATGAGGCAGCTTTGCGTCACCATATATGATCGTGATAGTTTAGTCTCATATAGACACTCAATTTGACAGTTCAAATTGACAGGAAACTCCAATTGATAGAGCTGTGTGACCCAGTATATCAATAGTACAAATAGCATTCAACTTATTTGATGTTTGCCACAGTTTCTATGCATAAGTATCGTGTACAGTCATGGCTACAATTCTTTCACCAGATCACATGCATAATATATAGGATATATATATATATATATATATATATATATATATATACATGCACAACATTGAGTAAGCACTGTTGATGACACATCGTTAGTTACTAGTCAATAACAGTCGCGGGATGATTCAAGTCAGACATTTCATATGTTATAGCTCCGATGATCAGTGGGATGATTGAATTATTTGAAATGTGATCGGGCATTTCTACTATAGACTCGTGCAATGGAGAACAACAGTGTTCCGAACACCTTACAGATATTATCATCACACAAATCAAGGCACGCTTGTAGGAGTGGGTCATCAAGAAAATTTCGTGGTGGTCTTGTATGCAGGATAGAGTGTTTGAGCACTACCAGGTCAAGCGTCCGCTGAATAACAACATTATTTCTCACACAATAAAGGACATAAAAGATACACAAATCAAGGTGAGCTTGTAGGAGCTAGTAGTAGAGAAAGTTTAGCTGTGGTCTTGTATGGGGGATATAGTGTTTATCAGCTTCAATTTTGTTTCACTCAGTAGGTGTCGATTTCAACACCAAAACTAGACGGGTCATGTCGCTCTCCTTGGTAAGCCGTATAACCTTCTCATCGAGTAATTTGACCATAATAGTACCATTACGGGTCCAAGTGGCCAATATTTTTTCTCCCTTTTGAGCGCTCTAGCCTTCGCCGCCAAGTTGGCCCGTTGTGGGGTGAGGTTTTCATTAATGTAAATTGGAGAGGCTCCAGCGGATTGAGTGTCTTTCAGAACTTTTCGATTGCCAATGAAGGACTTTCGAGCCCTGTAAGATGTAAACTTACATATAATGTCTGGTGGATTCTTGTCGCCAATTCTATGCGTCCGGTCAATGTCATTGGTTGAGATGTTGATTTTCATTTTTTTGGCCATGCCAACGACAATTTCGTCTGTGGACTCAATTTCATCTTCGAGAACCCCACTTATTCGAACGGAATTACGGCGGGTGTACTGCTGATGATCGTTCAGCGCGTGACGTAAGTTTTCAATAATTTCGTCTTTTTCGGATACAATATCCTGCAGATCAGTTATAGCTTTTTCCATAGCAGATATGCGAGCGCCGAAAGTTTTCTCAATAGACCTTGTAACTGATTCCGTTACATTTTGGGACAGTGCCTGTATTACATCTGGGTCTTTTACCGCAGCTATTAGATGGAGAGACAAATCACCACCTACCTGAGACATATTTGTATTTTCACGTGGCGATGACTCGCAAGTTGAATTGTCCTCTGCGTCGGAGATATATTCTTCAGAAATGTCCCCCTGACGTAGTTTTTTGGTGTTTGACTTGTGGAAGAAATCGTGGAACTACTAGATGTCCGTCTTCGTTTGTCCCGACCGTTCAAGTAAAACTCCATCCACTACTTTGTTCTGCTTTCAATATGGCTGCCAATGTCAGTATATGGTCATCCCAGCATCCTATATCCAAAACGCTTGAAATTTCTCGACACAAGCTCTTTTTATGCTGTAGGTGGATAGATCGGGTTATTTTCAACGGATAAATCCCAGCATCGACATATTTAGACCAGAAAGTCGGAGCTCCTCTAAACCTCTGACGCCATCTTGAACATCAAGATATCTTTAGTACAGAGTGGTTTATCTGTTGGAATTACCCAATTATAGTTGTTGGAAATCTCCTTAGAGCAGCAGTAATAGCCGCAAAGCAACTGCTTCTTTAATATATATGTATTGTTTTCAAAATCGAACAGCAAACTCTCTCTACAACACATCATATCGGAAACTTTTTATCCCGGTTTATTTTGAAGAATATATTTTTACTATATTTCGTGCAAAATATCCTGGATTACACGTCTACGGCCAGACGCACGAATTACGCATACCAGGGAGCGTTTCTCGGAACCGGAATACACATCTAACTCTTTACCATCATTTCAGCTTGGCCTGAGCTTAATTGAGATTTTTCAAGTCTCAGATATCAGACTTGATCCCTCACCTCCACCCCCGGCCCCAGCGTAACGGCCGTTCGCCGATTCCAAGAAGAAGAAAAAACATACTAGAAGCATAATTCACATCATTCATATTTTTTAGGATATAATCGAGCTATTCGTTTAAATCTTCACACGTTCATAGCTCAATACTGAGCATCCAATCAGCTACGCTTTGAAGCTACGTATAAGTCGTGTTGGTTTCAGTCAACGGATGGTAGACTGTAATTAAGGACAGAAGGTTAATATTGACACTCGAAGAATGGAGTCGGTTTACATCATCAAGGATCACTTCAGCATCATTATTAATTAAATTGACATGTTGAGGTCAAATGACTTGCCTTTTGCAGCTTGTTATCAGATGCTAAACATAATGATGAATATACTTGTCGCAATCAAGGTTGAATGCACCAACGTTTCCGTTTTAATCATTTTGGAATATAAAGTCGTGCACTAATAATCAGAGATAAAATGAATATGAAAGGGACAAGATGTCGGTTAATTATTCGGGTCATTTATCTAAACCTCGTGAATGCACAATTATCAAAATCCAATGTTTCACATCAAAGCTCATCATCTCGGGACCAGTTTTGCCTGATCTGTGGCCAACTGTCTCTCTTCCACAGATAAAGAAACACAATTCAGCTTCAATGGACCTTTTAGAAATTTGAAATTTACTTCGCATTGAGTCGTCTAACTTGATTAGCAATGCGGTGAATATTTGCTTGGCGAGTGTGCATTTTGAATAAGATAAATGGTTGTTTCGTAATTTATCGACGAAGCTCCAGTGGAAAGCTTACTTAAAGAAGCTAAAAAATCCACATGAAACTGTTGCAATAAATTTTATGAAGCTGGAGGTGTACAGGAGATCAGAAATTTCACTCAATTTCATGGAATAATTAACATTTCTGACGATGGCCAAGGCTGCCATTTTCAATTTAGCACTGATACAGTATGCGGCAAGTGAATATGCAATGATATTAAAGTAACCTGGATTTATTGTACCACTCATTCTGTAGCTTTTACAAGTCTCAGGGAAACTCATATTTGGCAGTCAAACGAACAGCTGAACTACAATTACTAACTCTGCGAATAACTGATGCAGTTATTCTTAAGAGATATATAGTAAAACAGTTACAGACGAACTATTCATTAAGAAGATATGCTGAACCTATTACCTATGTAATCTCCTCTCCCATATGTCAACAGAGAATAGTTTATTCAGTTTGTATTTTAAAACGAATCTCAGTTACATATGGTAAAGATATGATAACAATGTTCACTAATACACGACACAGTCCAGGCAGATTGGATCAGTATTGAAAAAAATATTACTATATAATCAAACATACCTCTTTCAGCAGCCGCGAGTACGTTTTCGACATACTACTTCGGATAACGGATTTACAGCGAAAATCATATGGATTAAAAATACAGATCAGAAATACAGATTTGGTATTTTTGAAACATCGGGATGTCTTCCCAGCATCATTGAAAACTGTTTACCGCTTTTCTCTTGCAAGAAAATAGCCTATTTTTATGTATACTATAAAAATATTTAAATTTGGTGCTAATGCTATTATATGATTTAAATTTTGAGTTATGGACGCGGAAATTCTATAATAGACGATGACTGAATATTGAATGACGGACAAGACTCTTATATTGAATAGAAAGGTGCCACATGCGAAAACAGCGATTTCGTACTAAATGTCAAAACTCGATAGCTAGATAATACCGTCGAGGTCGTTCCTTTGCGCCATTATAATATTCAGGCGATACTAATTATATACTAATCTATTTGAGGCAATTGGTTAACCGAGCACGTAATTAAATATCAAATACAATTAATTTATTTACGGAGATTAAGTGGATTTAAAATACCAGAGTATAGAATCTTGACTGTGGTAGTTTATTATTTCTAATCTAGATTAAGGGGAATACTGGCAATGCGTGTCGCGAAATCAAATCGAGAGGTGGGCTTATTCAGCTTTTTGTCATGTCGCAGTATTAATCACAATCGACATAGTCAGACGTGGGTTCCTCATAAAGGTGTTGTAGTGACACCCCCGGGTGTATGTATGAAATATACTCGTTAGACCGCTTTCGGTTGTCATGTGTGAACTGGCCATGTTCTACCTATATATGGAAAGTAGACTCGTCCACTCTTGCACTAAGCGCCTGCGCACTATTCGGCCAGTGTTGTGGGCACGAAGGAAATACAAATTAGATTGACTGAGCTTACCAGAAGAAGACGTGTTTTCCTAGTTGGCTTGCTTGATGTTCTCAAGACTTTGAGGCGTATTATTCAGGGTAAGAATCTGCTTACTCAAACTTGAGGAGTATTCCTAAAATAAGGTTTGCGAATCCTCTTCAATTGGCGTCAGAAGTGAGCGAAATGAATCTACGTTTTGTGACTTTTCGAGGCACCATTTTGTGTTTGAAAAAGTTCGGGAAAATTTAGCCGGTTGTGTCTGGCTAAATCAGTACGGATTTTTGTACATTCATATAAAGTTCCGTGGTGAATTTAGGTCTGTTAGACCAGATGATAAATTAAGCCGTGTTGTCCGCTGATTTTGGTTGAAACAACTCTCCAAATTCTTGTTTTATTTTCGGTAGAAGTCATGTAAACAAATTGGCTTCTTGAATTTAGTTCAAGCCGGGCTGGTCCCATTCACGGGACTCAGCGGGGAGCGTGCTTTCATTTGTATCTCCCTATATTTGTCCTTTTGTTGTATATTTTCTTGCCGTTTATTGTGAAGTTTAAACGTGGTATAAATAATTGTTCTAACCTAAATTGTGTTCTGAAATAATTTGTCGTGTACATGTACAATCAAACGTTTGGACGAATCCATGTTCGTTTAAACAAACATTGACTTGTAACACATGTTGTTGTTGTTTCGGGACATGATTTTTGCGGAAATTTTCTGAAATATTCCTCGCGGGTTGTACCTTTGGCGTTCACTGTTGAGATATTTATATAGTATAAAATATACTGAACCCTGTATAGATGGTTTGATTATTTGGGAGTTCTAAATTTGTTTTATTTGAACTATACTAGATCTGTGAATTATTCTGCCTGAACTTTGTATCGATAAGCAGGCAAGGAGAATTGAAAAAAAAAAAAGTATTATTACGTCATTTATTATTATTTTGTTTTATTTTTTTTGTATTTCCTTTCGCTTGGACAGTTGTTTCCGCTAACATCCGCTATCTAGATACGGTACCATATAGAGTCAACAAGGATGAATTAACCCTTCACCTGTTCCAACATTAACGGTTGATTGTTTTGGTGCATGGTGAGGAGTTTGTTCATTTCCATTTTCTTTGCATGCTGAATCCATTGTTCAGGATGCTACTCGATTGATAACTGGCCATCTATTGATACATACAATTGTTTCAATCATCTGAGATTTGAATTTACATTTCCATCCTGACTTAATATTGAAATTCAAATTTATTTTTTTTGGTATTTCTCACACTGTTATCTATTGGTGTACTATTCATGTAGTACACCTAATTAGTAGAGATAACAATACAAGTCAAACACATTTTGGATAATATTTTACTTGTCTTTTACGGTTTGCTAAATTTCCGGTAGGCTCAGTCGTGGCCTATGATGATTTAACATCTGACGGATATTAGTCCTTGTTGATGTTGTGCCATTGTTTGGTTTTCTGAGGCCAATATCTATATCAAAACATATTCAGGATCTTGTACATTTGGGAAATATCTAACTTGTAAATTTTTATCCGGGTCGGGTATATACACACACACACACACACAAGAAAAAAAAATTATTTTATTTTTTATTTTATTTTATTTTTTTTGTATTGGGTATAGCCTATACACGCACATACCCACAAGTTATTTTATTTGACCAATCAGCTTGGATAATCTGATATATACTTCGATATTGTTGAAATTTCTGCAGTATTGTATATGAGATTGTGCATGTTTGTGCGATTGAGTGTTGACACAAAAACAGTATCGGTTAAAAGTGACCGATTTAAAAAAAAAGTGAATGCTGTCAACTAGTAGTTTGTTGTCTTGACTTGTTAGGGTCAAGCTCGTCGCGAAGAATTTCAAAGCAACGCAATCGAGCTTCACCGTGTTCTGAATTGTTAGCCTCCCTGCAATGGATCACAACCGGCAGGTTGAAATCCCGGGCAATGGGCAGTACACGTCGCAGAAAGTCTTCCTGCATTTGGCATTCGGTGTCGGAGGGATTATGAGAATAATCTAAACCAACCTCTCCGACACCGACACATCTCCGGTTCCTCAACAGTTCAATGAGTTTTAAGAGAGTACTCCCGGACACACGCTGGTTGGCAACACGAGGATGTACTCCAAATGTATACAGCACCCTTGAGTCGTCCAATGATAGGGATGGGTGATCCCAAGCATTGGGGAACACCATATTGCTGACCACAAACTGAATAGCCAGTGATTCTCCGGGTACCTCACTTTTCACCTGAAGTCCATCCAGACTTTCAGCACCAAAATTATCCAAAGCAAGATCAAGGTGAAGATGGGAATCTACAGTTAGTGGTGGCCATTCAAACAAGAACCAGTCTGGTTTCAGTCTACCCGAGGCATCCCGAAGGATATACTGGGCACACACTTGATAGATTTGCCATTCTGACAGGAACAGGAGCACTCTGCTGAGCAGTTGCCAGTGTGACAGGACTGCCACAGAATTGGGGGGACACCAAGAATAAGTTTCCAGGTGTACTCCCCGAGCCATATCAAACATGATCATGTACAACTCAGATGTCATAGATGGTTGTATAGAAGTGCTATGGGGATACATCCCACGGGAAATGGCAAAATTGAGTAAATCCCCGTAGGAATTAAGCCCTAAGCATTCCATGATGGAGAACAATAGCCCATTCACCAGGGCCACCCACTCACTGAGTCGGTGGTCAGTTAATGCCCATCTAGCAATTTGCGAATGATCAGACGCATCTCTGTGCCGCCGGAACAGGAAGCACAGTGATGACTCTGCCACTTTGCATTTCCAACAGCACTTGTCTGGTGCCAGGTAGAACGGCATTAGTTTGGCCACCAAATGACGTCCGAGTTTTCCTTTTATTGCACAACAACAAAGGGGACACCACTCTCCCGTTTGGAATATTACCTCCAAGCAAGGTCCCATATCACAAATATACGCCTCGTGGGTCAGAAGATGAGACACACCCAGAGGCGGAGCAGTGGAATGCAACATCTCCCGGTTGTCAGGTTCAGGACGACTCTCGCCCTCAGCACCTGCACAAATTGATACCCCGGTCAACAAAGCTGCATCCCGGGAGACCACAGGGCTTAATGTAAATCCTGATCGGGAAGTAGAACACCTGCCAGACCCGGAGGTGGGACATGGGCTCACTGAACTTAGCTCGTAGGTGGTGTTCTTCAATTCCTTTTCTTTTACCACTGGACATGAGGAATCAAAATGACGAAACTCCAGATCCATGTCATCACGATTCAGAGTAATATCGCAATCTCCAACATTCCGGAAGCAAATTGGCACGATCTTGGAACCCTTCACTACCACTTTCGGGATCAACAACTCCGGGTGATCGTGTATCGGCTCAATGATATAGTCAGCTGTTGAGGTTTGATCCATCCGACCACAAACAACCTTTGCACTTCGGGATGGGATGGTCACCGTCTGATCAAGAGAAACTCGGCGTATGGGGACACTATCCCCGGATTCCCGGCTCTTACTTAAAGCGGAGACCACAACATCGCCAATGGCTAGGACATTCCTATGTAGGTCAACCATACACCCTCTAGATGAAAGGAAATCATAACCCAACAGCAGATCATCAACAATAGGGGCGACCACAACGTCCCAAAAACATCCCACCGAGGACAGGCGCAATGGAACTCCTTGGACCAATTTACCCCATTCCATATTTCCACGGAAAGCACCAGTCAGACGGATGGGAATAGTTGGCAGATCTTTTATTCCCAAACGATGATACAACTCTTCGCTCATTACCGTGACTTGTGCAGCCGTATCTACAACAGCTGCCACCAACACTGAGTTGACCATCATGGGCACCGTCATGGTCCAATCACCCGTTCTGGCTACATTTACGTCCCGAATTGTCGTTGGAACATGGGTCACATCCCCAGGGTCTAATGTTTCCTTAGCCAAATGGTTAACAGGCTCCTTGCCTATGTCTTGAAGGCTACCGACATCTTTTGACATGCACGCAGAAACACGAGGGCTTTGGATCAAACTGGCCCCTCCAGGGTCCAATGTCTCCTTACAACTACGGTCCACTCCCGTATTAACAGGAACAACTATCTCTGGCGATGATCGACCATTCAATTTTGACAGGACTGGGAATCGGTCATCTGCCCCAGCCCTCACCCATTTAAAGGATTGTTAACCGGTCCATGGGAGGACTGAGCAGGACCTGGAGGGAAGTTTGGGCATTCACGGCTCATATGTCCTTCCTCCTTGCACGCGAAGCAAACTAACGATCTCCTCGGACTTGAAGACCGACTGGGGCTGTTTGACCTCGTCTGCGAAGATGGGGATGGACTTCTGCCCCGAAATCTTGTCCCAGGCACCCCTAAGCTAGAACCAGACGTGCTAGGACAATTGGTACGCCAGCGGCCCCTACCACCACAGTTAAAGCAGGTCATGTCTGCCGAAGCTGATGTGGCAGATGGAATTGATGACCCAACACGAGACACCAGGGCATAAGAGGCTTGAGTGAGTTTGCTGGTGACAGATATTAATGCCGAGAGGACATCTTTTAAATCTTCTGACGAATCAGCACCCACTGTCAAAGACACCTGACGGGTAAGAACAGCCTTTCCCCCCAGGGCTTTTTGATTGTGAATAGAAGCGGTCACATACTCAAGAGCTGCTTGTACAGT
>JAVTVY010027169.1:0-11201 GCA_036873755.1 Hanleya hanleyi
TCACGTGACAACCCGGAGTTATCTCCCCCTAGTTCCAGTTTTTACGACCACGGGCAACGAGGGACCTGGCCATAGATACGACAGTCAGTCATCAAAGTCAATACGACCGAGTTAGCTCTTTCAAACCGTTAACTACGGTATACAAAAGAACCCAAACTTACAATGTTGTATGAAAAAACACATTTTATGTGACCGGAAGTTGCCGCGCCGGGGATCAAATGTCACTTCCGGTCACGTGACCGGAACCGGAAGTGACGTCACGAGACTGGTGGCGCCCCCTGGCGGCCATGTGGTGCAAAATCGGCCTGAAGATGCCCTTTTACAATAGCGGATATTAATAATGGTGCAACAAAAAGGGCACTTCCGGGTCACCTGACAACCTGGAGTTATCCCCCCCTAGTTCCAGTTTTTGACACCAGGGCAACGAGGGGCCTGGCCATAAATACGAGAGTCAGTCATCAAGGTCAATACGACCGAATTAGCTCTTTCAAATGGTCAAATACGGTATACAAAAGAACCCAAACTCACAATGTTGTATGAAAAAACACATTTTATAACAGAGAACACAACATATATACAACAGTTATTCCCCTTATTATAACATTTGAAGTCCAGTGGAATATCTGCAGTGTCAGTCCATCTATACTTTAGCGTTTATAGAACATATATACAGCAGTTAGTTCCCTTATTATAAACATTTGAAGTCCAGTGGAATATCCGCAGTGTCAGTCCATCTATGCTTTAGCGTTCATAGAACATATATACAACAGTTATTCGCCTTATTATAACATTTGAAGTCCGGTGGAATATCCGCAGTGTCAGTCCATCTATACTTTAGCGTTTATAGAACATATATACAACAGTTAGTTCCTCTTATTATAAACATTTGACGTCCAGTGGAATATTCGCAGTGTAAGTTCGTATTTATCACATTAAATGTCCAGATACGTTGTAGTCACACCATCGGAGAGCACTTTGCGCTTGGGGTAGAAGTATGTGCAGGCGTCCCGCTTCTGGGTGTACGAGCGCATCTGGTTCTCGATGATATGGGCGTGTTGTGGAAGGCGCCGCCGGAGAATTTTCGTTTGGTGGTCTTGTCACAGGTTTTCTCGTGACGGTGTAAGTGGTTGGACGGTGTAAGTGGTTGGTGTAAGAAATGCCCGCCAGTGTCCGTTTGGTACAAATTCAAGTTCATGGTTGTGTCGTATTTCCCCGCGGAACGATGTACGAGTCGGACTATACGAGTTGTGGGGCCTCGGTGTTGTCATCATTCACGTGTTGGGCTAGACTGTACACGACAATATTACCGTGGAACAAATTTTCCACCACATCCATTTGTCATAACGGGACCTAGCTAAATAATATATAGCCCTCAAGAGTATGAGGGCTATAGGTCGGCCCCAGTCACCTCCAGCGAGGGTTTTAGATAATTTTATTACGAATCACCCACCTCTGAAACTGCCGTATATCTAATCTCTATCCCCTCCTGCGCACTACTTTAAAATCTTGTGCACTCTTGTGAAATAGTAACGAATATATCGCCGTCTGAAATTTCCAGTCGACTTCCACTTTAAACGCGCCATGTTAACCATATACAGTGACGTCACCAACATGGCGGACAGAGAGTTGAAGTTTTCGACTGGAAAATTCAGACGTCGATATATGCGTCACTATTTCACAATAGAGCGCAAGAATTTAAAATAGTACGCAGGAGGGGATAGAGATAAGATGTAGGGCAGGTTCAGAGGTGGGTGATTCGTAATAAAATTATCTAAAACCCTCACTGGAGGTGACTGGGGCCGACCTATAGCCCTCATACTCTTGAGGGCTATATGTTATTTAGCTAAACGGGACCCCGCGGAAGTCCTCCATGTTCTGTTCAATAGCAGTTGGCCATTCGAGTACATTTCTCGGGTGGAAGTTTGTTGAGATGGATAGCCAGGCAGCGAAATAAACATTTCAGATCGGTGTAGGGCCCATGGTTTTCACTCACTAAGGCGTACATGCATTGTCTGTGTTTTAACCAGTCCGGGAGATGAATGGGGCCACCGATGGGGTTGTCCTCTGTGGTAAAATTTCCCTCATCAGCGGGGTCTGGATTCCTGGCGAGCGGTGATCGTTGCATGCTCGGAATGGACAGTACTCTTCCACTGTTTGTATTTGTACAGCGTGGTGATTTGGAAGTCGTATTATTGTGCAACATGGCTTCGCCTCGACTTTGAGAAAATGAATACAGGGGTCGGAATTCCGCCCCTTTTATAGCGGCTGGCTCCTGGCACGCTGCCAAAAATCTGTCTTAGTTTAGGCAGGGAAAATTGACGTCAGCACTGCAAAACAGGGGTGTACAACGCTAAAAAAAATATAGAGGTCAGTTTGTTCATATGTCAGGTTCGGTGAAAATTACAGAATGATATTTGCACGATAAGGGTATTTTTTTTCGTTCTAATCCCGAAATCTACGAAAAAAACGAGAAAACACAGTTTTTAGCGACCTGCTTGAATTTGATTGGCTGACGCGATAATCCTCTCCAAAACGCTACAATCCCACCGAAAGTTCCTGGCACGGTGCCAAAAAATCTGTGTTAGTTTAGGCAGGAAAAATTGACGTCAGCACTGCAAAACAGGATTGTACAACGCTAAAAAAAAATATAGAGGTCAATTTGTTCATATGACAGGTTCGGTGAAAATAGCAGAATGATATTTGACCGATAAGGGTATTTTTTTCGTTCTAAACCCGAAATCTGCGAAAAAAAGCGAGAAAACACAGTTTTGAGCGACCTGCTTGAATTTGATTGGCTGACGCGAGAATCCTCTCCAAACGCTACAATCCCACCGAAAGGTGCCAAAAATCTGTGTTTGTTTAGGCAGGGAAAATTGACGTCAGCAATGCAAAACAGGGCTGTACAACGCTAAAAAAATTATAGAGGTCAGTTTGTTCATATGTCAGGGTCGGTGAAAATTACAGAATGATATTTGACCGATAAGGGTATTTTTTTCGTTCTAAACCTGAAATCGTGGCAGGGAAAATTACAGAATGATATTTGTACGTCGGGAATTGAACCCGTGTCACTTTATCGAGAGGCATACACGTTACCAATTACGCCATCAGTCAAATGATACAAACCAAGGTTGAAAATAGCATATATATGTCTACCATTATCACTATGCTACCCATACTGGCGCAATATTAATGAAAAACTTCAAAAAGTCTTACTGATTTCAAAATTATTTCAGATATATATTTAACATGTTAAATAGTAAGCCGGATTTTCCCAAAGTATGAATGACCGTAATTAAAATGTCACAACCTATGGAATTTCCAAAACAGCCCTTGGTGTCCGACTAGTTTCTATGACAAACATACTTATGAAAATGATGACAAATTAGAGGGGAAAAAATCAAATAGATCAGGACTCATTAATTTGTTCCTCTTCACGGAAATCTTTAGTAAAAGGCGAAAGATTTATGCGTGGGTTTAAAGAGAAACCAGAAACTTTTCGTTGAGCGATGAACAATATTATATCCGGAAGCGGACAAAATTCCCACAGGTTGGTGCTAATAGGTTGGTGTTATATGGAATATGGAATAGGTCTTTGGATTATGGACGCGGATATTCTTTAATGGACGACGGCTAAATTATGAATGACGGACCAGGCGCCTGTAATTTGCTGCAGCATACCCGTCCAGTCGGGGTCTACTCAACGACTGCTTCACTATGACACCTCCTACGACCCAATCTGACAAATAGTGGTCCCTCAATCACTGAAACACACTCCCACGCGCGCCCCAAATGACATCTTTTGTTACAACTGCTCAACTGCACATGCGTAGCACGATGCGGCTATCAATAAACACCATACCATTCGTCGTCTACATGCAGAGAGCTATAAGATGACACCCCACACGGTTCATTTGGACCACGGATGGTCCATCTCTACCCCCAACACCTTCTTTCACACCCCCAAGATGCCCACTTTGGTTATTACTCCTACTGATGACGTCATCGATGACGTCACATACGGCATGGACATTCCCTAAGTCGTGGTCTACACCCCGAGAGCTACAAGATGACACCTCACACGACGCATTTGGCCCAAGAATGGTCCCTCAATCGCTCAAATATACCCCTGCACACCTGCAGAATGATCACTTTACTTACTATACCCCAACTACTCATGCGCAGATTGGCGCGACTTCCAATAAAAAACACGCCAGTCTGACTATACCCCACGAAAGCTTCACCAGGATACCCCAACCGAGCCATTTGGACCGAAGATGGGTCTCTTAATTGCACAAACATGTCATTGCCCACGCCCAAAATTACACCTTTCGTTACTACTGCTCAACTGCGCATGCGTAGCACGATTCGAATACCAACAAACACCATACCATTCGTCGTCTACATGCAGAGAGCTACAAGATGGCGCCCCACACGGCCCATTTGGACCACGGATGGTCCATCTCTACCAAAACACCTTACTTCACACTCTCAAAATGCCCACTTTGGCTATTACTCCTACTGATGACGTCACCGACGACGTCACAGATGACGGGAACATCCCTCCAGTCCTGGTCTACACCCCGAGAGCCACAAGATGACACCTCGCACGACGCATTGGGATCACGAATGGTCCCTCCCCACCCCAAGAACCTACTTCCAGGCCCCTAAAATGTTCACTTTCGCTGTTACGACCAGACTGCGCAGGCGCAGAATGATGAAACCGGACCAGACACCAGTCCAATCCGACGTTACCCCAAGAGAACTTCAAAATAAGGCCTCTCACGGGCCAATCTGACCACATATTGACCTCAAAACGTCCATTCCAATACTTTTTCCACTGCGCATGCGCAGATAGACGCTGTTTCCACATCACAGCCATCCAGTGGGACGCTCCCCCACAAGAGCTTCACATTTATGCTTCACTCGACCCATTCGGACCTCTATGGGCCCACCTCGACTCCAAAACGTCCCTCCAATGCCCTTTCTCCACAATTCCCTGCCTGCGCATGCACAGAATGTTGAAAACGAACGACACAGTAGTCCAGTCGGATGGACCCTCGCGAATGCTTCACGATGACACCTCATACGACCCAATCGGACCATTAGCGGCTCACGTCGAACCCAAAACGTCCATTTCTACACATTTTCTCTACTGCGCATGCGCAGAATGACATCAGTTCCACGTCACACCCATCCAGTCGAACGCTCCCCCACGAGAGCTTCACATTGATACCTCCCTCGACCCATTCGGACCAAGAGTGGCCCACCTCGATCCCAAAACGTCACACTGATACCTCACTCGACCCCATCGGACCACTAGGGAATCACCTGGACCCCAATACGTCCACCCCAGCGCTACTTGCCCAATGCGCATGCGCACGGTGACTTAAAAAAAAAACAAACTCAAGCTTAACTTCGAGACCCCTTCTATCGTGTTCTACGTGGTAAGACGAAGAAAACAAGATCCCACAACCCATAGTAAAATCCCCCCAAAAATGACGACCCCTATGCCCCATACATGCATTCCCCGTACAGATACAAATGTGCGAATCAGGGGAGATCACCCGGAATTTGCCCCACAGAGTCAGAGTTGTCTTCCTTGCCTTCAGGGGGCAGCACGATCGATGTCGTGATGTCAATCGAGAATCCCCACAGCAAGCGCCGCCATTTTTTATGTTTATTTTTTGCGGAGACATACTGGACAATAAACGCTCGACCCTGGGGTCGCACTGATCATAGACTGGTCATAATAACATCGTACAACACATATAGGTTATGTTTGTTACTATAAGTCTTACCTCGCATGGTTTCACGTATTTGGTGAAACCTGTATGGAGAAACTGAGGGTTCCCCACTTGCCATTTATGCTGGGCATAGTGCTGGCGATATTGTCGAGGACCATCCTCTATAAACGCATTCCGGGAGATTCACATTGGGAGCCACTGGGGTCTTAGGTAGGGCCTTATTGCTGGGCCGTCACATGACCGGAAGTGACCTTTGACCTTTTGAACCAGATGTGACCTGTGACCCGGATGGAACGTGACCGGATGTGACGTCATAGTGACGTCATATGTGAATCAGGCGGAAAGCAACGTCCCGCGTATGACCCTTGACATGGGACTATTTTCTGTCGCGGAGGCTTCTCCCGCGACCTCATCACCGCGGACTACTTTCTGTCTCCGGAGGCTTCTTCCCCCGACCGCATCACCACCAGACCGCATCACCGCGGGGAATACATGTCCCAAAGGTCATTTCCGGTCACGTGACCGGAAGTGCCGGAACTATAGTGACCTCTGTGACCTCCCCGTGACCTCCTCAATAAACAAATTTTTGAGGTCAATGCGCGCTCAGATTTCCTTTATATACTACTAACCGAGTGCAAGGTTTATAGCAATGCAGAAGAGGTCAGAACTAGGTATTCATACTTTTTAAGTTGATGGATCAACGGAAACCTGACATCAGTGCTATCAGTACTTTCATTTTTACTACTCAGCCCGATTGGGCTCAGGGGTATTGTTGTCGCCCCGTCAGTCCGTCCGTCGGGGCGTCCGTCCGTTCGTCCGTCTGTCCATCTGATATTCGTTTCCGGGCAATAACTTGAGAACCGCTCATTGGATTTCTCACTTGGTATGCATATACCAACTGTGTGACAACGTACTCCTGATTTGTGCGCTGTACGGTGAAGAGACTGGGTTAAGTCGAATGTAGGAGCAACGTCATTTCCGCTCCTAAATTCCAGTTAACCTAGCCTCTCCACCGTACAGCGCACTATTAAATCTGGAGTACGTTGTCACACAGTGATCATTCCATTTCGACCACTGTCGTCAACATGTCACCACCTGGTGGGAGAATAATATATTCATTAGGGGCAATAACTTGAGAACCTCTCAAGTTCTTTTCAAATTTGGTATTATATACATGTACCATGCCATGAGATGTTGATTGGGATTGCGGCGCCACCTTTTGGTAAATTTCATTTCTGGGCAATAACTTGAACCACTCACCTTCTCAAATTTGGTATGACGAAATGCCATAACTACATGCTATGCTTTCAAACTCCTACACATCTTGGCCTCCAGACTATTAAGGGGCTGAGGGTTGTAGCACCTTTGGTGCCTCATGTTAATTCAGTCGTCTGTAAGTTCGGAATGAGAGGCTATGGAATATATCCCATATGGTACATATCTAATATACCTCTACTGTATAATAAATGTGCGTTCATTAGCGCGTATTGTCCGTAAATATACACCGTATATATATATATGCACCCTGTATACATATCATGAGAAATATTCGCCACGAAGAAAACTTCAACTTTTCAGTCCTTTAATTACATCATGCGCATGGCAGGAATATAAACTCTGGAAATAAGCTGGCTAGAGATTGCAAGAAATAAACCCAGTTGGAGAATGTATTACACCTGAATCTGAAATCTGCCTCTTGGTACAATGAAGAACTGTAGTCCTTGTAGACAGCACATTCACCCCTCCTATGTATAATAAACTCACCCGTCTGCTCAGCACATCATCCCATCATCGTGCCGAAAATAAGCAAAACAGAACAAATTGTAGGTCGGAAATACCTTTCATTTATGAAGGATGGGGCTTGGACTCATTAGATCCGTTAACAGCGAAATCTTCAGCGATCAGTCTGCGATGTGTTCAGTCAGTCTCATGACTGTAGACAATGACGATACAAGCACACACACAAATTCCGTCCCGTGAATGTAGACCAAATGATGATACAAGCATCAACATAAATTCACTCTCATGACTGTAGCCAATGACTGTACAATCATCTCACAGATTCACTTCCATGACAGTACAAACAATAGGATGAAAGTAACTCTGAAAATTTATTGTATATTTCGGCTGTGATTATTCCATCGTCAGGAATATATATGAACATGTAGAGTATACAGTAAGCAATATACACACTCGGCAGGATATCAAACAGATTTACTCCCGTGAATGTAACCAATAACAGTACCGGTACAATCTGAGCCAGACTGAGCCAATGACGGCACAAATCATCATCACAGATTCACTCCCGTGACTGTCCAATAACGGTACAATCTTCAGCACAGAATCACTCCCGTGACTGTCCAATAACGGTATAATCATCAACACAGGTTCACTCCAGTGACTATCCAATAACGGTACAATCATCAATAAAGATTCACTAATCAATGACAACAAACATCAACACAAATCTCTACCATGACTGTAGCCAATGTTTGTACAATCATCAACACAGATTCACTTCCGTGACTGTAGCCAATGACTGTACAAACATCAACACACATTCACTCCCGTGACTAACCAATAACGGTACAAATATCAACACCGATTCACTCCCGCGACTGTAGCCAATGGCGGTACAATCATCAACACATATTCACTAATCAATGATTGTACAAAAAACAACACAAATCTCTACCATGAATGTAGCCAATGACTGTACAATCATCATCACAGATTCACTCACGCGACTGTAACCAATGACTGTACAAAAAACAACACAAATCTCTACCATGAATGTAGCCAATGACTGTACAATCATCATCACAGATTAACTCACGCGACTTTAACCAAGGACTGTACAAACATCAACACCGATTCACTCCCGTGACTGTAGCCAATGACCGTACAATCATCATCACAGATTCACTAATCAATTACTTTACAAAACACAACACAAATCTCTACCATGAATGTAGCCAATGACTGTACAATCATCATCACAGATTCACTCACGCGACTGTAACCAATGACTGTACAAACATCAACACAGATTCACTCCCGTGACTGTAGCCAATGACTGTACAATCATCATCACAGATTCACTCCCGTGACTGTAGCCAATGACGGTACTATCATGAACACAGATTCACTTCCGTGACTGTAACCAATGACTGTACAAACATCAACACAAATCTCTACCATGACTGTAACCAATGACTGTACAAACATCAACACAGATTCACTCCCGTGACTGTAGCCAATGACTACAATAATCAACACAAATCTCCGCCATGATTGTAACCAATGACTGTACAAACATCAACACAGATTCACTCCCATGACTGTAGCCAATGACTGTACAATCATCACAGATTCACTCCCGTGGGTGTAACCAATGACTGTACAAACATCAACACAAATCTCTACCATCACTGTAACCAATGACTGTACAAACATCAACACAAATCTCTACCATGACTGTAACCAATGACTGTACAAACATCAACACAAATCTCTACCATGACTGTAACCAATGACTGTACAAACATCAACAGAGATTCACTCCCGTGACTGTAGCCAATGACTACAATAATCAACACAAATCTCCGCCATGATTGTAACCAATGACTGTACAAACATCAACACAGATTCACTCCCATGACTGTAGCCAATGACTGTACAATCATCACAGATTCACTCCCGTGGGTGTAACCAATGACTGTACAAACATCAACACAAATCTCTACCATCACTGTAACCAATGACTGTACAAACATCAACACAAATCTCTACCATGACTGTAACCAATGACTGTACAAACATCAACACAAATCTCTACCATGACTGTAACCAATGACTGTACAAACATCAACAGAGATTCACTCCCGTGACTGTAGCCAATGACTACAATAATCAACACAAATCTCCGCCATGATTGTAACCAATGACTGTACAAACATCAACACAGATTCACTCCCATGACTGTAGCCAATGACTGTACAATCATCAACACAAATCTCTACCATGACTATGACTTGGTATAACTATACAATCAACATCATCACAGATTCACTCCCGTGACTGTGACTTAATGACTGTACAAACGTCAGCACAAATCTCTACCATGACTGTAGCCAATGACTGCAGTGTAACGGTTAACCGTTTGTGTAGAGAACAGTTTGAATATGGAGGGTGACCCAAATGGAATGCGGGGAACGATCTTGACATGTATCGTCAGCGAGGAACAAGGCAGTGTACGGAAATGGAGTCCCCCGTATTTCTCGCTTACCAGAGCAAGATAGGAGTTGCCATTTACGTGAAATATTCTCTACAGGTTCTAGATTGGGATGCCATTCTAGTTTATGGACTATGAACTGTAATTTCGCTGTGAGAGGCGATCTTTCATTGCAGGCGAAACGTCTCCGTTCGCGAGGAAACTTCCTGTGGGGACTTTTCGGGTGCGGAGAGTGCACACACTATATATTGAGGTGCAGACATTTCCAGCGGGAGCAGACCAAAAAGACAGATCTGGAGAAAGCACGCCAGGTACAGCCTGAATTGTGTGGTTTTGGCGCACTTTGCGACCGGGTCGCAAATGTAATTGTTTTGGCCTGGGAGTCTAAAAGATTGTAGATCCTGTAGCTAGTGCAACCTGTGAAAACACGTCAATCCAATGCGAATTTGCCGGTTTGCATTTTTAGTGTGGAACCGTATTTGTGTGTTGTACTATAGTATAGAGAACACGACCGAGTGGGAAGACCGACTGGCGTGTTTATTGTAGTCTGCGGGTATTCTATAATACTGTAACATGACATGTATTACCGCGTAGCACATTCCGGTAAACATGATCAGACATCAGCATAGAATAAGGATATAGGTCAATACCAGTAGATTGTATGATATCGGCACTGTTTTGCTGAACAGCCCGGGCACTGGGACGTGGTCAGTATTATTTATGTGTCGGTGTCATCAGTCGTGAAGCGGTATATGACTGTAATAAGGGACTCCCTCCACCCTCCGATTATATGCAAATGTACTATAAATACAGAGATAATTGAGCCAATCTCTCCTACCGTTATTCGACGACATATCGTGCAGCCCGTTAGGTCTGCGACCGGGTCGCAGAAGGTCGCAAAAAGGTCGCTTAGACGCTGTACGGGTGTGAAAGAGGCCACAAAGATTACAGCCAGTACAGAAAAGACAAGGCACAGACGGGCTTCTTCTCCCGAGAAACGTCGATAAATCGTGGAATTGGAGAGCCCTGCGACCGGGTCGCTGAAGGTCGCAGACGGTCGCATAGACGCTGTACGGGTGTGAAAGAGGCCACAAAGATTACAGACAGTACACAAAAGACAAGGCACAGCACAGACAGGCTTCTCCCGAGAAACGTCGATAAACCGTGAAATCTGGCAGACGTGCGACCGGGTCGCAGAAGGTCGCAGACGGATTGCGACCGGG